>JAHZNE010000791.1:0-19905 GCA_027744055.1 Callyntrura sp. NNG-2020 | reverse complement strand
GTCTAGCTGAGAATGTAAAAGTGCACTAGAAATTGTAGAAAACCTTCCACTTTTACCATTCAAGTGTCAAGTGCAGAAGCAGCAAAAAGAATGTGATGGTCTGTAATTTACAGAAAAAAATTATAGTGAATTCTCACACATGTACGCACACACATGCACACATATGCAACTTTATAGCCTGTCGCGCTCAATATAATAAGCGCACATAGTGATCTGATCACACAAAAACAGGTAACAACCAGGCGGATTCTTGTAACTGCTGCTGCAAACAAACATTTTCTGAGGCAGACTAGTCAACAGCACCGGCCCTTTTTGTGATGGCTATTATAATTAACCACCAGTTATGATTTATAGACATTTAATTGCGAGCAGGATAACGACGAAAAGGCCGAGACTGAGATGATGATGGTACAAAGAAAGTCAGCTGCCGTTTTTATGCAATAAAAATTTTCAAAGGGAAATTACTTGCCGTCTTTAAAAAGTCATTTTGCTGTCCATCTATGGCTTACCTCCAACAGCAAAACAATATTATTAGCCTTTTTTGTACGCTGCATTTCTCAGAAAAAATACTCCCTGACCGCATATGTTTTCAAAGAGGAACACCGTCAGGTTTTGTGCATTGTGCACCTTGAAGGAATCAAAACGATCTATTAAGCTCATTATTTCTGACAGTAATTTTTCCAACTAGAAAATAAATGCCATAAAATCTCTGAAATTGGTTTGGCAGCTGGGCAAAATCGTGCAAAAACTTGAAAGTATAAAAAAACCCATCAAGACTGTGTAACAAAGAGCTTTTGTTTTGCTCTGTATACATAATACTAATAATTGTCAATCTTGATGGCTTTAAAAAGGTGTACCGCTTTATTACTCAACTTTGAACTTCAGGTTCGCACATAATTTTTCCCTTGTCATCTTTAACGCGGTTTTGATATCTTTTCGCTTTATCTGCAGTAAGTGTCTTGTTAAATGAGCATTGGACATTTTACATCCTGTGATTTTAATTACTCTCACCGCAACAGTGATTCCGCCAACGTTGTAAATAAAATCAGAAAACTTTACCATTAATGCAAGTTTCCCTACCAAAAGCTACAGAGCACGTATATATTTGCACGTAAAGCGGTATGGTTTTTATCATTGTGGGTGGAAAATGGAAAACAAAACGGATGCACTCTAAAACACAGACAAAAGCAGAAACAATGGACGCAGGACGGTCTTTGTTTATTTTATGCCTATCTCTGCATATATTCATGCCTGAGTCTGTGTGGTAGAAAAAATGAAGAGGAAACGAGTTGGAAATCGTAATATATTTTTGTCACCGTCATAATCATTAGAAAGGATCATCATCATCATCATCAAGATCGACACGCTATACACATCCTGCTTTGCGCGCATTTCATTATTCTAACAATCCGATTTAGAAACTAATGTGCAAGCTCTTACGTAAAAAATGCCCAGTTTCACACTTACTTTGTCTTTCTTTAGAAATTTCAAGCTGGGGGAGCAAGGCACGTAGTTCCGAGGAAAAAAGCTACCTATGCGAGTCTATCTAGAAATAAATGCTATAAACGAGAGTTGGCGTACCATGGGTCCCATCCGGTTAAAAGGGTTGCTACTCTGTCGTCACTACTTTATTGACTGCTTCTTCTCTCGTTTTGGGCCATGTCGCAGTCTGCAAAAAATGACCTTTACACGCTTGCGGCGGATTGCTGCAATACAGCAAAAATAGACGTTTTTCTCCTACAAAATGGTGGGTAGTTTATGTGTATCACTTCTACAAAGCATTTAGAAGAATACAGGGACGATTTACATGCAAATTTCTAAAACGTGCTGCAACGTATTATAAGAGGAGGACGACCCCGCATTAAAATACCAATTATTGTTAAAATTCACCGCAAATAATGAGGGGTACAGTGGAGACCGACTTTCATAAATGACACCTTTTTGTAATTACCATATATTATTCTGAGAAGTGGCAGTGGTAGCAGATCATGAAGGTCACGGCAGTCAGCAAGGTAAGAAGGCAAGGAAAAGAAAATTGCTACTTTTAAACTAAAACGTATTTGTAACGATTCAAGTACAAATTTTATATTTGCAATTTTTGCATGTTTTCTTAAAGATACGATAAAATCAAAACATGTAATACAGTAACAATACCATAACTATTACACCGCGCCGACTACCTATTTTCTTATTATCGAGTTTGATTTACGAATTTAATCTTTAAAGAAAACAAAAGATATGCATCCAACCTCTAAATTTTATTTCGACAGTGACGATTACAGGAGCATTGAAAATCATGTAAAATTTTGGCAAAATCTCTATAATTTAACTGTCAAGATAGTAAAGCCCCATTTCTGCATTTTATTTTTACCAATACTTAACTCAGCCTTCTCCTCTGCTTTATTACTATTATCTCTCCGAAATTTCAACAAATCCACACAGGCATACTTTAACTACACACTTCATTTTATATCGACTTGTATTACTTTTACGCGATATAATCTAATCTTTATGAAAACACACGTTACAAAGGAAGAGAGAGAAAAAAGATATATCGTAATTTTTAGAAGCCATAAAACCAGTGAGATCGTCATCAATAAACGAAAGCACAGAAGAATCCCATAAAATTTGTAGTTTTCTGTAGATTATACCGCATTTTCTAATCTCTTCTTCTCTACCCAGTCCACCCCCTCCTCCTCCTCCTTCAACCACCACAATTACTACTGCAACAACTACTACTACTTCTACGACTCTGCATCTCTCAGATCCGGCAAAAATATGGCAAAGACTTAGGCATCCCAGGGCAAAATGAACCAGAATTATTCTCGTTTTATTGCTCGTTACAGCGTTATTATACTTTTTATCCTGTAAATAATTATAGTCGCTTGGTGTATATATATGTAGTCGAGCTACGAGGAAATTACCCAAAATCTGGCTTGTTCAAGCTCCCGAAAATATTGACTTTGCAAGAGCATTAACTTTTATGAGCGTTATATTTCGCACAAAATCTGAGAACACAAAGGCCTTTAATGTGTGGACGAGAGGCATTTCAAAACAGCATCATCCTCCCTTTGCTCAATAATTTCTTTTGCTCACTGCCTGCCTGTCTGCTTCGACGAACGTTGTTATTGCTTTTGTTTTACAGACAACAACAAGAACAACGATGGCAGCAGCAGCAGTTGCTTGATTTTGAAGAAATTCCAAATCTGCCTGCTTGAGGACAAAAAACAAACTCATAGTAACTTCACTTGCTCGCAGCATTTTTTCTGCACTGCGCACAAAAAATATGATGACTACTGCACTTGGCATTTTACATTTTTCTTCTTCTGGGGCTTTTTGTTGTTATTTTTTTAGCAGAGAAGAGATTTTTATTTATTGTCAATTTTCTCTTCACGACGACATTCGACATTACTTGCACACATAAGACACACACCACCACCAATACCACGCACACATATTGAGCATGGAGCAAGAGCAAGCGATACAAGAGAAATAACAACAACAATAAATACAACGACGGGAAAAAGTGGGTGTGTTTCTTAACCGTTATATTAAGTGGGTATATTATCTTGAAGAGGAGGATAATAATGATATGCGTGTGAGTGGAGCTCCTGTGCGATAAAATATTGAAGTGGCCCGGCCAGCAGCAGCAGAAGCGGGGTCTTTATGACCATTTCATCCGTGAAAAAACATGGTTGTTTAGGGGAAATTTGTGCATTTTTATTTACATACTTTTTGTCTTCAAAATCCTTTGTTCTTTTTTGACTTCTTTATCTTTTCCTGTGAAAATCTGAGACCGATTTGCATTTAAAATTCTTTTGTATCTCTCTTTGTTTTGTGTTCTCGGTTTACTTAAAGACGACACAGACAAAGGAACCAGTAGTAAAATTCTTTGCGCTCTTATACTCTCTTCACACAGGTTTGTATACAAGTTTTTTGCACAGTTTACGACTCGCCGAGTTCTTTATAGCCTTTCATCTTTCTTACTAATTAGACCTTCTCCCGACTACCGACTTCTCACAAGACACACAGGGAGAGAGAGAAGAGAAAAAAACTTTTTTTTATTTCTGTCATTTTCTCAAGTCTTTGTATGCAATACACACACGGTCTTTGTTTGTCTGCCAATTTCTATCTCTGCCTCATCCTCATCTTCGCGTAGTATATTTACATTCCCTCGCTGTTTTACCAACTTTAAAAATTGCCCACATTTAATTATCCTCAGCTTCGCTTCTTCTGTTTACATTACACAGCTTCTGTACGTTTTTTCTTGTTTCTTCTCAGAAACAGCGACAAGTTGTTGTGTTTTCGCTAATGACATGTTGTAGCGTTTGTTATTCTCTCCTCTTTTGCCGTCCTTCTACTATCATCACCAGTTTACAATCTAACGATAAAGGCTAATGTACACACACAAAACAGCAGGAGTGGAATAATTAAGTCTTCTTCTCGCTTCTCTCCGCCATTCTGTAGGTATGGTATGGTAATGGTAATAATAACAACTCGTTCAATTTTTTAAAAAATAAACTTTTTTCTATTTTCTGCTAATGGATCAAAGTACTTTAGCGTGACTGTATCATCACCATCATAATTATCAACAGATTCATCCTCATCATCACTCTTTTGCTTCCTCTCTCTCTCCTTGTCTATATTTGTACCTTCGTCTTATCTCGAACAACAGCACTTACCACCACCACCACCACCACCGCCGCCGACAGTTTCCTCCAAGCAGCAGCCAACATTGCAAAAAAGGTATTGCAACAAGTGAATTAAAATAACATACGCCAACTTTTCCTTCAAGAATAAAACTTCAGAAAACATTTGACTTTTATTATTATTAGAAATAAAGTAAATTTATTTCTTCATTGTTATCCCTCCAATCTGTTTTTTTTTATTTCTCAAAAAAAAAAGTTAAACAACAGAAAGTCGCAGAAACGCTTCTCGAGAATCCTGCAAGAATGGCTTTAGAAGAGCACGTTGTACAAATACACACGAGTTTCTTTCCTTTTAATCTTCCCTCTTCCTCCGTCAAGATAGTAAAATGTTACAGCTATCAAACAAAACACAGTACAGAGTGCTTCACGTTTTTATCCCCGTGCACTACTTGTCAGTATTTTGATGTCCGTTGTAAATAGCCTTGTTTACGAGGTTATTGGGCATCTTGTGTACCATGCTTGTCTCTCTGCATGCATATCTCTACACGCTTTGAACCTTGTTGTGCCGTTGTCATCTTGCCGTTTTATATTGTTGCTGGTTGATGTTGTACGTAGTACGAGTAATAAAATAATTGTGTGTAACGATATTAGCTAAATAAGGAGAAAAACTTGGCCAACTCCCTGTCATTAAAGGGCTAAACGAGCCATGTTACATAAAATACTGACTAACTTTTTGTGTTCATTGCCGTCGTATGAATAACGCATACATATCATGAGATGATAGATGAACACACACACGCATGCACAAAGTTGTATGAGTGCGTTATATAATACGGATTGTATATTCTAACAACACACAGAGACAGAGACAGCTAAATGATGTGACGTTTTATTATGAGAATCACCATCGTCGTCCTCATCATTTATTTTCTTGTGAAATATATAAAATACATTAATAATAATAATATGAGTAATGAATAAGTGTGTCTGTGATGTGAGCATCTGGCGGAGTGAGTGAATGAAGAAAAATGTGAGGGGTGTTTCGTCATTATACATATATCCCGGTAGCTGTGCTGTTATTACAACGTTAAATATAATTTATTATACGTCGCGTCTTCTTTTTTTAAATTCCTTTGTACCATTTTATTATTTAATTTTCTACAATAATGCTCAGCTAAGCAGCAACCATTATGCGGATGTTTTTTTACAGAGAGCAGTTATCGAGTTCTTTGATGGTGATGAGGATGACAAGTACCTCATTTAGAATTCACAGTCATCAGCAGCCAGCAGAAAACAAGTGGAGAAGACAGAAGAGCAATAACCGCCGACGCTTCCTTCTGAATTATTGTGGGTAATATTGATATGAGAGCAAAAATAATAGAAATTATTACTTTAATTATATTAAATTATTCTCTTAATGGTAAACTATTATGATAAGACATATAGATATGGTTATTGTTGGCGGTAGTTCATAAACACTTTAGTGCAGACAATAAGACAGAGCACTAGGGGAGTATGATACGATGATACAAGAGTTTTGAATTTTAAACAGCAATCAGATAGTCGCAGACTGGCAGGCAGGGAGTCGAGAAGTTGCCAGTCTTCTTGTGAGTAATTTCGCCAGAGAGTGAGATTTGTTACTTCTGCCGTGAAAACGACGAGCATCATTGAAACCTTTCCTGCTTTGACACTAATTAATTAAGAAAATTTATGAGGTAAAAAGAAGATAATGTGGATGGAATGGTGTTATGTTGTTGTGTTTGTGTTCTTCTATATAGAAGTTTCTCTGAAGTTTTCCACAGGAGACCATTCCTCTTCTCGCGATAATTTGCGAGATGGCAACATAATTAGCAGAGCAGAGAGAACAAAAAGGGCTCAAGGAGAAGGAGGTGGAGGCTTGAGATGACAACGAAGCAGGGAAGAGGTGAAAATCTCTTGAAATAATGAAACAAAAGCCTGTCTTGTGTCGACATTAGGTCACCCCGTAATATATTTTAACAGGCCTTTCAGAATAACGAACAACACAACCAACAACAACAATGTAATCAGCCGGTTGTCGTCGTCATAAATTGGTAATGTAGTTTGCAGCACAACAGCGCAAGCACACACACACAAAATCGTTTTTAAGAGGGAAACAGAAAAGAATGAAGAATCACAAAAGGGCTGACGCTCTCCAACAAAAAAAGAGTAACATAACACAACATACCGACTTAATTTTTCAAGCTTTTCCACATGAAAATATTTACGCCGTGTCAAAACGAGGAAAATCGCTTTAGTTTCAGACGGAGAGAGAGAGAGGCAGGTATTGTTGTACATATTATGCAGTATGTACTAATGATTATTTTTTGTGCTGACTTGAGGGTAAATGGTTCCACCAGAAAATTTGCAAATTTTTTGACTTATTTATTTTGTGGAACGCTTTTGCCGTAATATAGTCTGCTTCAAATTACTACACATAACAATAAAAAACTAGGTCATTTGTTTTGCTTGCTCTTGTCGCTCATTTTTCTCACATAACAGCGAGGGGACATTCACTGTATTCATTATTTGCAGACTCAAAAAAAACTGTAACTCAAACGCCAGTGTATCCTCCCCTCCCGTAAATTTTATTGCACTTACGGTATAATGCGCGCTTTCCACTAGCACACACTGCTGTGTTCACTTTGTTGGTCAAACATAAAAATCTCTGTTGCCTTTTGCCAAGCTCACGTTCAAATGTACGCGCGCGAAAACATCCCTTCGACAATTTTCCAATTTTGTGGGCTTTTTTTCCTTCGTCTCAGCAGCAGCAGCAGCTGCTGCTGCATTACGGCGACTGCCCTCTGCGACTGCATGATATGTTTAGATAAATCAATTTTTGGGAGGGAATTTTGAAAGTTGAGACACAAAGCATTTTTTATCCACAATACCAATCAATTTACATCCTTACATTTTAGCGGAGAAACTTTTAACTGTGGTGGCATCAAGCAAAGCACATTACGTGTCTTCCTCTTCTCCTTACACGCGCGTACGCGTGTAGGTATATACGCTTTTAATTTCATTAGGATAATTACTATCATTATCGTTATTATAATCATCACCGGTAGTGTGTGTATAAAAAAGAATTAGGCAAATTAAATGAAATAATCTGGCTGTGCTGAAAGGAGCAGATGACAGGCGAATAAAATCATTTCAACTGTTTTTTTAGAAAGCCCTGCTGTGCGGTGTGCTGTGGCGAGCTTTAATTACAAAAAATGAATTTTATTTTTTTATAGATCAAAGCTACTGATATTGAATGTGCACCATTGGTGGTGTCTGGCAAAAACAGCTGCACAAAATATTCGTCTACCTACATTTTTATTGCACACGGTGTGTGCTTTACCGTTCATCTCGAACATTCGTTGTTGTAATATACATTTTTTTCTTCTCGAGATGTGTTTTGTTCTCTTTGCCAAATGCTTTTAGGCTGTGTGCAAAAAGAAGAAAAGTGAATGTTTGCAGAGAGGATAATGCTCATGATGGGATAGGAGTGCACATCGTCGTCATTTTACAATACACTACTACATCTCTCTATCTCTCGCTGCTAAAATGGAGGTGGTAGGTTAAAAAGTTGCTAATTGCCAATTAATTAGTAGTGATACTTTAAGAGGAGGATGGGAAAAGATGAAAAACTATTATGTATCTATTTAATTTTTGAGGGAGTATACACCTCCTCCGTTCTCATCGTGAGTATTATCAACATGAGCCCATATCTCTCATCATCCGACTGAAATCGAGATTAGAAAAATTGATAGAAGAAAACAGCTATGGTGGATGTAAGGAACCACGAACAACGGTAATCAAGTGGAAAAAAATACTTTGCTGTGTCTGTCGTTCTCTAATGTGATACGATCAAAACCATCGGGGGGCGGATGATGATTTTTCCTCTTTGGCCTACAACAGGAGGACGCGGATGGTGATATGTAAAACGTGTGTGTGTTTTCGTGCGTGTGTGTGTGCTTGGCTACATGTCGTCCATCAGAGAGGATGACGACAGAAGACAGGACTTTGCTAGTTGTCAATTTCTGCGGCGGACTTTGGCCTCGTCTACAACCACTTAAAAGCTTCCCCTCCACTCATGCAGAGGAGGTTCACCGATCGGTCATCACATCATAATATGTATCATCACAAAAGAAATTACTTCTTTCCTCAAACAAACTCACCAAAAGTTCATTTTCCTCAGATGAAAACATTTTCCCTGTAGTATCGTACGGTTAATTTAATAATTTGATGCAAATTGGGATGCTGCTGGGAAGGATGATAATAACGTCAATAGACTCATTTTTACCAAAAACATGCGTACCGTGTCCACGTACGGCACATTATGGGCGATGGGCACCTTGATTGCTTTTTCTTGTTTGTTCAATATTTCTTCTTAGAAAAACATCGTCAATTATTGAGAACTTTTTTCTTCTTTCTTCTCTCAACTCCCTCGCGACGCCAACTCCCAATATCTATATCTCGTTCTTGCTCCGTGTCAGCTATATTACCCCAATCACCCATCATGTAGTAAAAGAACATGTACATCTCTTCTGTTACCGATATTATTGTACACTATCCCTCCGCTGATAACTTGTAATAATCCTCTTGATTTTTATGAGTATTATTATTACTGTTTCCCGCTGAGTAAAGTGATTTACTTGTTACTACTACTTGCCTTGCTCGATGCGTACAATCATTACTCTTGTATCCAGAGAGAAGAAACATCCACTTCGAGAAAAAGACATTCTGCATTGAAACCCCAGTCAGTTTAGTGTAGAAATGCCCGTATTGGTCCTCACATTTACTGAGGACAACAATGGTTTTGCATTTAAAGTACCGCATTCTTTCCCATAATTGGAAATACGCACACACACAAACATTCAACTTGTTTTTTACAATTATCGAGTACCCACTTAACTATATCCTTCAAAAGTGGGTGCTTAGTAGGTACCGGTATGCCAGATATAGTTATAAATTTGCGTGTACTATTTGTTTGAAAATCCGAAACATTTTTTCCGCATTTTATTGCACATCCTGATGATAGATGTTGCGGATTTATCGCAAAAATCGTTTAAATCGTAGAGTCACGATCCGGTCTTACGAGAGGGGCAATCAAAATCCCATAAATCTTTTCATGTATCCCTTTAACAGCCCAGGTACACACACCACAGGCACACAACAGTACCTCAAAACGCACATATTTGTGTACAAAGCGGAATGCTGTAATAAGTCGTATCATTATAATAATATATTATGAAACCCCTTCTTCCTCTCTTTTTCTGTCTTTCATCTCCCTCTCCTCTCTCCTCCGTCTATCTTTATACTTTCAAATACAAGTTGATATGTGTAAAGTATACATAATTTCCTCTCAAGTTTTTGCTCAAAACATACATACGACCAATCTTAAACATTTAAACATGCTTTATTGCCAATCTGATGAGCTTTCAAGGGGTGATTTGTATAATAATATTTTTTTATCCTGTGTCACGACTTGACACAGAATGGCCAAAGTAAATGATTTTTTTTCGTATGTTCCGCTTATTTGAATTTTAAGAAGAAGGGAGAGAAGATTTGTTTTGCTGTTCTGTTGCAGGAAGTAAAAGTTATTTACAACGTACTTCAAAACTTCAAAAAATTATTTAATGTGCACCGCATCTCGCTGTATGAGTGAGTTCATATTTTCATAGGAATCCTCATTTCACAAATACATGAAATATATATACCTGTGCTAATACTGATAATGAAGCAACCATTTTTTGCTTTTGAGCATTTTAGTAAATTGCTGTAAACAATTTGTTTAATGTGGCAAATCACAGAAATGTTTTTCTGCCTACAAGTTCGTTAAGATTTTCTCTATACTTTTTTTTGTTTTAAATTCACAGTCGTGTGTTTTTTGACATTCTTCATTTTTTGTTGTTGTTTTTTACCGTTTATTACACAACAGTGTAATATGTAATTGGTAATTGTAAATTTATGAGTGTTTTTTTTGTCTTTTGTGCATTTTTGTACCTGTTGTAGTTCTTCCTTCAGATTATCCTGCGCTGTAAGCGGTTGTTGATCTTCCTGCTGCTGCTTAGTTTGTCTTTTGCTACTTTTCGAAGAAGACGAAGATGTCGAGCTCTTTCTGCGACTCAACCTCAAAAACCGCGAGACGATAGACGGCGAGCAATTAAGGGTACTACTTCTCCTCCTCCCCCCATTTCCTCCATCCTCCGAATCGAAATCGGAGTCAAAGTAATACGTCGGTTCGAATGGTTGCAACTTTTTTCTTTTTAGTTTGCAACCAGCAGCAGCTGCTGCTACAGCGGCGGCGGTGGTACTTCCACCACCAGCCGCACCTGGACTGCTAATGACCCTACTATCGAGACTGTTGGCTTTGTTAATGGCATCTAAGTGGTGATGCAGGAGCGTTTGCTGTTGATGATGAAACTGCTGTACCACCTCCATTGATTGGAGTAATTGCGGTGCTGGTGGTGGGCAACCGTTACTTTCCGGTTTACCGGAGCCACCACTAATAGCACCGCCATTCAGATGGAAATGATTGTAGCCGTGATTAGCCAGTCCGTTTACGTAGTCTATTCCACTGATCCCCAGTCGGGGAGTTTTGGGCTTGCCAAATGAGCAAGACTTTGTGCGACCAACTTTGTTTGAGCCCATCATTGTCAACATTGTTAATGTTTGGGAAGTTGTGGTTGATGATGTTCTCGCTCTTTTGCTGATATCGTAACAAGTTGATTCCATCAAGACAGTTATTATTATTACGATAATTATCGCGACGAATACTCACTAGGTTCACAGTTCACCATTCACTATGTCTCATTGGGAAATTTTCTCTCTGAAATTGTCCTTTCTCCAGTGGTCGTGACGTCAAAATGACCTACAACCACTGGTTTTTATGTAGATATTTTTCTCCTTTCAAATGTACTACCCAGATATTTTATTCCTTTTGATGTCATTATCTCTCATCGCCGCTGCCAAAGACAAACAAACTTTGAAACTCAAATAATGCCTGCTGCCATCATCGCACCACTGATGACACACTCTATGTTTTAAAGTTGATATCATTATAAAATCATCATCGTCTCTACCGCCGTCCCATTATCATTGGCTCTTAAACGATATAGCCTCTCACTCACTCTTAAGCCTTGGTAACTTTTCCCAGTAAAAGTTGCAAAGCAGAGACCCATAAGCAGACTCCCTTTCCTTTTTTCTCCTTCAACCCTTCCAATGAAGACATAAGCACGCAAACTCTTACCGAAAGGATACTTTTCTTAGGAAAATTAAAATTCGTTAAAATTTGGCTCTTCTTTTGTATTCGTAGTCACACAACACACCTTTCGAAACACCCACCAGCTACTACCAACCCCACAACCAAAATGTATTTTATTTTGCGATTTTCGTCTGTCGATATTCTTATCTCTCTCACCGGTTATACAAACACACCCGGCCAACCGGGACCCACAGTAAACCCTGTACTGTCCTAAACGGATACCCCCACTCTGGATAAAACAATTTTTGACCCTATAGGCAAAAGACAATGGTCTCTTCGTCGGTTCTGATGTCCCGTGGTTTTGCCAGTGTGGTACGCGATTTGGTATTTTATGCAAATTACCATACCACTGCCACCACCCTACGAGTAGCCCAGTCAAAAGAAGAACGGAACCCTTTTTTATTTCTGCAGGCAGTTTTTTATGAACCAGAGAGAAGCCATTCAACAACAAAGAAACTAATGGATTTTTAGAAGCTGCAGAAAAACAACCAACTTAAATATATTTTTCTGTTCGTCATACACCAACTGTTCTAGCCCTCCGAAATTACCAGCAGCGCCGTATAGCAAAAAAAAGCAACTCAACTCCTTCTTTTCACACACTCACTCTCTCACACGCGAGCTTCCCTGTGCGTCCGTCCGTCCAAGGGAGAACCAACAAGTGAACTAACTCCACAGAGACTATTTCTCACTGAACTTGTTGTCTCCTCAAGGCTATCTCCTCACAACTACTGCTGCGCCACAAAACCGTGAAACACTACTACTGTAGCAAGCGTAGCAACTACTTCTTCTTCCCTTCTTCCTCCACCACCGTCACCGCTGCTGCTAAACACAGCGACACAACAGTCTTTCGTTCCTTGTCGAGAATAAGAACATCACACACAGTAAACCGAGTCAAAGGACGTTAAACGTGAACAGCACACATCTAGAATACATGTACAAAATAATGTAGAATGGCAGGGCAGATGTAAAAAATTGCGTACATTAAAATTGAACAAGAACTGCTTGTTTATTACACATACATATATTTTTTTATCTCCCTCGCTATTTTCTCCCCCTGTGTTATTATTACATATTATCTTATTATGATTGCGTTCATCATTTCAATTTAAGGCGATTTTTTGTGACTGACTTATATAAACAGGTATATATACATACACAATGACCAGACACCACGCATTGGAAAGAGCGTATAAGCTTACATATTATAATAAGCTACTATCATCATTATCATCATCATCATTTTGTAAGGTTATTCATTAAGATGGGGGAACACTTAACTGGGTAAATGGTGTGATGGTGTGTTGGAATTAATGACCATTGCAATTTAAAATAAAGCTGCATATACCTACAATGACGAGACAAGAAAACCAAAACTAAAGGCAACTTTACGCTGTCTGCAAGTCACTACATGCATGGCACTACTTGTTTTGTAATAATGCGTGTAAATATGTATAGAATGTAAAATAAATACTAGCTTTTTTATACTTTTTTGTGGTATATTATAGAGATGAGATTGCTGATTTGAAAAGGGAGAAAAAAGTCTAAGATGATTATGACGATGATGAGAATAATAATAACAATAATAAATAGCAAATAATTTTTAATGAGCCGTCATGTACGTATCAACATGATTCATTTTAAAAACAAAAACAATCTCCCCGTAAACTTGCTCCTTTGCTAAGGAGTCGTAATGCGATGATAATATGCGTGTAATAAGAAGTAATAACACACATTTTTGTCTGGGCATTTTCTTAAGGAACGACGAGAGACCCTTTGAAAAGAAAATTGTCGATTGGATATGCTGTAGTGTGTGCTTTACTCGCGCATTACCAACGTTAAGAAACTCTACTGCAAATCAAATTGAAATATAATATCCCTATAAAATTTACAGTTTAGCAGCAGCGACGGGAGATGGGAGTTCTTTATAGAGAGGAGGAAGCGTGAGAAAGAAAGTCCTGTTTAGAGAGAGAGTATCCTTTGCTGCTTATACGCAGCCACTGATGATAGGAGACAGATAAGAAAACGGTGCTAATTTGCACGTACAAGAGACGAAAGCAAGCAAATAATCAGTTAAAAAGGTTTATACGAGTTTTTATCGCAAAAAAGAGGTAAGCATTTCAAAAACACTATTTTTTGCTCAAGCGCTACTATTTATTATGATGGGAATATCCGTTCGTTCTACACACAGCCAACCCATAAAAAATTGCTCATTACATCTTGTAACTGGTAATGGGAGTACCACTACGGTGCAGAGAGTAGGTGCAAAAAATAGCTTTTTAACGGCCAAAATTTTGTTTACTATCGTTTTACCGCAAATTTATTATCAACTTTTCTTCTTCATCATCATCATCATCATCATCTCCACTGCACCTACTATATAACTAGATATTGGTATACGTTTTACTATATGATGCGTATCTTTAACTTATCTGTAATTGCAATCGTCTATTTGAGCACCACGTACGTGTAATGTGTATGTGCAGCACTCCTTTAGCCTATGCCTTGCACCACCATCACCGCTATATAATTTAATATTAATCAAATTACAGTTACTGCCAAGATATTACACACTTGTAGGGACAAAGTAGTAATTATTTTGTTATCTCTTGAGTGAGTGATGTTGTCCGTTTAGAAAAACAAATGTAGCACGGCCAGTTGATGCTGTTTTCTTTGTGGCAGTGCATGTGTCTGTCATAATAAAATGGTTCAAAAGTCAAAAGTTTGTTCTCAAAAAAAGTGAGCGAGAGAGAGAGGCTATGTTACACACACACGCACAATCAAAATAGGCAAATTAATATTGGAACGAGAGAGTGGCTGGTATAGTACGACGACGACGTCGAACGGGCTCGTACGTGACAAAGCAACTCAAGAAGTTTGATATGATAACTGATGTGATAACAAATAAAAAATAGGTACTTTTTTATTGTGAAAGATCCGTTGTGTCTAAAGAGAGAAGCAGGTTGATATTTCTTGCGATAGCAGGAATGCTGTTAGTAAGGTGATGGTTCATTGAGAGGATCAGTAGTACAGGTAGGCACTCTAGAAGCTTTAATTGATTTTTTACTGTAAACACACACCACACAGGCCTGGTTTCGCATGCACACCAAAAGCAAGACTCATTATTATACTTTTTTAGAGATATTTTTTGTGTAAAGTGAAAAGTACTTCGTTCGTTGTAGATTAGATTGTGGTAACAATTATTGTATTACAAGGCAATAGTCTTAATGCTGTTATCTAGCTCGCTGCTGCCTGTACAAAATTCCTGGGTAAAACCTGTACAATTCCCCGTGTGCAAG
Organism: Callyntrura sp. NNG-2020; assembly: GCA_027744055.1. Taxonomy (NCBI): domain Eukaryota; kingdom Metazoa; phylum Arthropoda; class Collembola; order Entomobryomorpha; family Paronellidae; genus Callyntrura; species Callyntrura sp. NNG-2020. Next base: position 4,690 of record JAHZNE010000791.1, on the reverse strand, counting down.
TAATGTGATCACCGTTTTTTCTTCACACCCCTACTTACTTTCCTCTCTGTTTATGTATATATGTATGTGATGTGTCAGTAATTTTTGAGAGAAGTAGGTATACTGATTAGGATTATTGAAAAGTTGAATCTAATCATATCCCTTCGTGCACCCCTCCTGATTCTCGGTGTTTCCAATGGTTGAAGTGCTTATTAAGAAGGTATTGCTTTGCAGGTTTGTGTAACCAGTCGTCAGTCAGGTTTTTTTGCTGTTTTCTAACAACAACAGCAACAGCACAGCAAAAACAACAATGAGGAGATAGACCAGACCGAAGAAGCAACGGGAAAGAAAAAAAGAAGAAAAGAATCTCGGCTGCTGTGTGGTTATTATTTGCTATTTATTTTTTTGCAAAGCAGCATTATATTTTCATCACATTCTCTTTTACAACAGGAATCTGACTGGGTAAATCAGAATTATCTCTCGGTGTCCATTGGAAAAGAATGAGGGAATGAGGATGATGAAAAAAGAGCAAAGTTCAGTACGAGGAGAGAGAGAGACAAGTAATGCTAGTGAGCGCGAGAGTAAAAAAAGTGTTTTATTTTTTTAAACACAGTTTGTTGTTGTTATTGTTCGTGGTAAAGGAGGATAGCTTCTTTTTCATTATTGACGACTTGACAAAATAGTTTCATCTGGTCAATAAACCCAGCAAGAGCTTCCACACGAGTATTTTTCTTGTTGGTTTTTTACATTCTTTCTAGGTAATTGCTCAGCTTTTTGACTTTTGATAGTGTTCTCTCTCCTCTCGCTGCAATTGATCAAATTGAACAAAAAGTAAACTAGACAAGGCAAAGGGGGTATGGATGGAAAACTGTGAGACAGCTTGTAAACATGTCCGACGAACAAAACAGAAAACACGTCAGAAAGAATTTTCGCATTCCATTCGAGAATAAATGCTGTTATTATCGATATTACTATTATTGTTGTTGCCGTATGTGTGTGGTTAGTTACTCCCCGCATGGAGTGACTAAGAGATGAAAGGAAATGGCAAGTAAGAAGACACACACCGACGATTACACAAAAATGAAAAAGTCGGCAACAAAAATCGCTTTCAAAGTGGATCAAATCAATTCGATAATGATGATGATCATTATCCTCATCCTCTTTCGTTGTCGTTTTCATCATCATGATCATCATCTTGAAAAGTCATTTCATCTAACAAGCAACACATTTTTTTGGCGAGCCGCACAACAAAATCTGTCAAAAACCCAGACAAAAGTTGGGAAAAATTGGAAAAGGAACCAAACCAGGTAGATACATAGCAAGGACTGCTGAAGAGTTACAGACAGACAGAATGTTTGTATATAGGCCGCGACCGTAAGAATGTGCAACGACGGAACAGTCTCTCTTAAAAGATAAATGCCGAGACAGCTGACATGAAAAAAAAACTTTTTAAAAACTTCGTAGAAAACCAACTTTGTGACAAGTTGGTCAGAAACGGGTAGTAAATACGTCTTCTTGAGAACTTTGGGTACTCTTGATTCTTGACAGTGGTGGACGGCGGACGATGAACGGACAGGAAAAACGCAGTTCGGCAAAAAAAATGTGTGCTAAATAAATTTGTGATTTTGGTCACATCTCTCTCCTTCGCTCTTGTTTTTTGCCCTGTGTGAAATACGACGCTTATTCGCCAAAAAGTTGAAATAGGCAATTGACAGATGATGCCATAAACAAAAAAAGACTTTTTGTGTTGTGCATTCTGAGGGCGATGACGTTCTTTTCATCGCAACCCTACGGTCTCGGTATCAGTTAGAAGAAGACATGTGTATCCACGAAGGCGAATGACGACAACAATGTGAAATGAGAGAAGAAAGGATAACAGAACTGGGACGGAGATATATGGAACGACTAATACCGAGTGAAAGAGAAGAAGGTATGGAATGTGACGATTGCATAAAAAAAAGAATAGCGAGAAAAATAAGGAATTTTCAATACTGGTGTAGGTATACATATTTTTCTGCTCTGCCTGTCAGAACAAATGAGAAGAAGATGAAAAGAAATCGTGTCATTTGCAAAAACGGAATCGCGCATTTTAAAGGGCACACAGGGATTAAATGAAGGACGAATGGGATATTTGTGCGAGTAAGCCAGCCTTTACGAAATAAAACGCGAGCGAGTTGCATGAATAGCGGGATAATGATGACGGAGATGCGCTGTGTGTCGTGTGCATGGAAAAGAAATGCGAGATAAATCTGAATTTCCGTTCTAAAAGGCGTATTTTTAGTTCAAAGGAAAGAAACGACAAATTCAAGTGGGGCCAGGAAATGACTGAACTGATGGTAATGACGATAGGAGTAGAGCTTTTTTCGCAGGAGAATCTCTTTCTTTTGATTACACTACTTTTTCTTATCACAAGTTTTCTACTTTTTAGACTTTTTCCGTTCTCATTTTAAATCCCGAGTGGAATGTGGACTTTTTGGAAAAAACGAAAAATATTGGCGGGGATCGTGTTTAGAATGGAAGGATGACACTACGCAAAAATTGCTGGCGACGTTATTTTTTTTGAACGTTCAGGTATAAAAAAGAAGCCACCTATCGCTCGTCGTGATCGTGACGTTCCATGAATTTCTTTGAGATCCTTGAGAACCCAAAAGAATTCGAATGAATGGTCGCCCCCACCCCACGTTCCCTCGAGCTTGTCAAAGGACAGGGAACAAACGAGGAAAAAGAAAAAAACGTTCAATAAAATAGAGAATCGTTACAAAAAGGCTACTTGTCAAGATGATCAGGGTAATTCACCTGAAATAAAGCCAACACGCAACAAGAAGCTAAAAGAACTATGTACAGCTGTTTGATTCATTTTGCAGAAAACTGCCGTCCTCAACATTGCCATTTTTTTCAGAAAATCACAGAACCCATAAGCTCAAGTAAGTACCAGCAGCAGGAGTCTGAAAAGTACTTTTGTACACACACAAGGAAATCGGATCCCCAGTTTAACTCAAGAGTTGCGTTTGTGGAATTTGAACGAAGGGCAATAATCGGCAAACAGGAGGATCAGTTACTTTATTTTCTTACGACGAGAGCAGTGTGCACGAAACATATCAACAAGATACTACACAAGAAAAAAATAGAAAGAAGCTACACGGGAGGACAATCTCACAAGAAACTTTTCCACTTTTTTAAACATCGCCGAAGACGGGATCGCTATGATGTGAGAAGAACAAGTCACGTTCCTCAAATCTCTTTTCCTGATTCTCTTTTCCTCTCAAACTCACTCTTTCTCATGAGCAATATCAGAGTAATTCTTGAGTGAAAGAGCAAATAATCTTTTTATAGGTATTATTTCTCTTAACATGTTGTATCTCTCTCTCTCCCACGTTTTCTGCTTTTCTCTTGAGTTAGTACAACAACAAAAGGGAAAGAAAGAAAAAAATCTTATTGTGTATGTGTGCTCTTGTGCTTTTTAGATGTTTGTCGTGTGTATGGTATTATTTTTGATTACGTCGCAGTTTTTCAATTTTTTTGCGTAAATAGCATTCCTTACCTACCTGTACAGTGCACACACACATACATGAACTCCACAAGTCGACGATATTCACAGTAATGACACGTTATTCAGATTCGTTTAAATCTACAAAAGCCTCAATTTCATATTATTTTTTTTCTTCATTTTTTGCAGTACTTTTGGTCATGCTTTTTCAAGAAAAGGAAACCGCGTGGCCTATCCACCCTTGCATTATGTAGTATGTTGGCTCTATCGCCGTCTCTGTAAAGTGCCAGTCAACTCGTGTAGGTCAAACAGCTTCACAGCCGTGGCATCTGCTAACTTCATATTTTTTCAATTTTCACGTGTTGATGCTCTCTATAGATGTAAGCCAGCTATATCCTCTGACTGCTCAGGGAGAGGGATGAAAACTGCTAACTTCATATTTTTTCAATTTTCACGTGTTGATGCTCTCTATAGATGTAAGCCAGCTATATCCTCTGACTGCTCAGGGAGAGGGATGAAAAAGGATAAAATTGAATTGCATGATTGAAACGTTTTCCGTGCCACTGCCAAAAAAAGTATTGAGGGGGTTTCCAGTTTTTCCTTTATAAAAATTTAGTTACGTTCTCTTGAAGAATAGAATAGACAAGAGAGTGAACTACGACGAAAAGGGAAACTCGCTCTATCTAATAATACATATCATATCACCTTCTTTGTCATTACTATCATTACATGGCAGTAACTACACACATTAAAAAATTGATAATAATAGCTGGGGTAGTATGTGCGACGTTGTCTTATTTTAAAGGACAAAGACATCAGCCGAGCAAGCGAGAGAGAAAAGAGCTTACATATACGAAAAGGACAAGGTTCTCTCACACACAGTCAATCTTGTTGCTATTACAGCTTTCCAATTAAAACTTAATTAAAACTCGCAAGCTCTCTTACAGCTACTGCGACGACTACCTTATATAACTTTCAGTGTGTCCCTCCCACAACAACCCTCTCTTGGGAGAACTCTATTCTTTCGATAAAGTTTTTCTTCTCTTTTTGTATAAAACACAATATCTTCATGCAAGTTTGGTGATGACATGATAAAAATGAAGGAGTAGTAGACAAGAGGGAAACTTATTTAAAGTTCAAAACACACGAAATCTCTGCATGCCCAGGAGCCAGTGGAGTAGTGCGGAACAGATATAAAAAAATTCCCTGCGTTTTTATTACTGT
>JAHZNE010000790.1:0-12922 GCA_027744055.1 Callyntrura sp. NNG-2020 | reverse complement strand
GATCGGGAAAATTATTATTTGGATGCAGAGTAGAATTAGGAATTATCTGGTTAAGAAGAAGTACAAGCCATTGAAGCAACAGAGGTACGTCGGGATTTTTGCAGGTTTTTTCGATCTTTAGCCAAAATGTGTAAATTTGAAGGTGGAATGTTTAATGGTCGTGCATTTTGGGTTTTCTGTACAGATTGGCATTGGAGGTTGTCCAGCGCAGTCTCAGGAGCTACGTCAAGCTTCGTTGTTGGCCATGGTGGTCATTCTGGAAACTTATCAAACCCACGCTTAAGGTTGTGTGCATCGCTGATGAGATCAAGGTACGAACGGGGTATGATTTTTTGTCCGGAGGAGCGAATGGGGCTGTTACTGAAATATCAATCTGACCAATTATAATTTTTTGTGTAGAAATTCGAAGATAAGTTGGCGAAAGCGACAGAGGTGTTGGCCGATGAAGAGGCAGGCAGGTTGGCGGTAGAGCAAAAGAGTAAAAAGCTGCAAAAGGAAAAGGAGAATATCCAGAAGCAACTTGATGAGCTCAGAGCGCTGGGATCTGATTTCGGAGATAAGATCGCAAGGCTGCAACAACAGAAGCAGGATCTGGATAACCAAGTCAATGTGAGTTGAGGATTATTTAAAAAATGAATTTCATAATTAAAAATATGCGTAAAATTATGCGGTTAAATTGAAACGGCCTGGAAAATGCTCCCGACAGGACATGAACAACCGTTTGAGCCAAGAGGAGGAAGCCAGACAACAAATCCAACAGCAGAAGAAGAAGCTGGAACATGAAGTGAGCACCGTCAAGGCTGATCTGGAAGAAAACAGCAACCGTCTCTCGGCCATTGAGGGAGAGACCCAGGGGTAACATCAAACTTGGAAAGCATCTCCAGGCGCAGATCCAAGAGATTCAGAACAAGTACGAGCAAGTCACCAGACAGCTGGCGGAGGTTGACCAGACCAAGAAGAAAATGTCGATGGACAACGAGGACATGACGAGACAAATTGAAGAGGCTGAGTCGCAAATTTCGGTGCTTGGGAAACTTAAGGTCAGCTTGGCTACGCAATTGGAAGATACCAAGAGGATGGCGGATGAGGAAGCACGGGAACGAGCTACGCTGCTGGGCAAATTTAGGAATGTGGAACACGATCTGGACACGTTGAGGGAACAGCTCGATGAGATCTACGAAGGGAAGAGTGAGATTCAGAAACAAATCAGCAAGGCCAACGCTGAAGCGCAGTTGTACAGGGCCAAGTATGAGAGTGAAGGGCTGGCGAGAATTGAAGAGTTGGAGCAGGCAAAGTAAGGCGATTTACGATTTTTGGGGGGTTTTGAGAGTCGACTTTTGTAATAAATTTAAATTTTTGTTGTGTCTTTTTTAGACAAAAGCTCACGGCGCGCTTGCAGGAGGCTGAGGAGACGATCGAATCGCTTAACCAGAAGGCAGTGTCGATGGAGAAGATCAAGCAAAGACTTTCCACCCAGCTTGAGGACATGGCCGCTGAAGCGGATCGATCTCGAACGCTAGTTGCTCAAATGGAGAAGAAGCAGACGTACTACGATAAGATCCTTGCTGAATGGAAGTCCAAGGTTAACGACCTCACTGCCGAGCTGGACGCTTCCAGGAAAGAAGCTAGAAACTACTCCACCGATTTGATGAGGACCAAGGCTTTGCACGAGGAGACGCTCGAACAGGTTGAAATTTCACAGCGGGAGAACAAGAACCTCGGGGAGGAAATTAAGGACCTGTTGGATCAGATCAGTGAGGGCGGTAGGAACGTACACGAGTTGGAGAAGGCCAAGAACAGGATTCAAATCGAGAAGGATGAGTTACAGGCGGCGCTTGAGGAGGCGGAGGCGGCTTTGGAGCAGGAGGAGAACAAGGTGCTTAGGGTACAGCTCGAGTTGAGTCAAGTTAGACAGGAAATTGATAGGAGGTAAGTCAAGAGGTGATCCTGGGGGGTTTGATGCTGATGTGGTTGGTTGGGGTTACTTGAGAAATTATTGATGTCGTGTTGCTTTTCCTTCAGAATCCAAGAGAAGGAGGAGGAGTTTGAGAATACCCGTAAGAACTACCAGAGAACGTTAGATTCCATGCAGGCGAGTTTAGAGGCAGAGGCTAACGGCAAGACGGAGGCTTTGAAAATGAAAAAGAAACTCGAGTCTGATATTAACGAGTTGGAGATCGCTTTGGACCACGCCAACAAATCCAACGCAGAGGCTCAGAAGGCTATTAAACGCTACATTCAACAGATCAAGGAGTGCCAGACGAACCTTGAAGAGGAGACCAGGGCGCACGACGAGGCGCGCGAGGAGTTTGGAATCGCTGACAGGAGGGCACACGCTCTTTCCAACGAGTTGGAGGAAAGCAGGACGCTCTGTGAACAGGCCGAGAGGGCGAGGAGAATCGCGGAAGGGGAACTTGGGAACGCGAGGGAGCACCACAATGACATTTCCAGTCAGGTTTCAGGGCTTGCCGGGATCAAACGGAAGCTGGAGGCGGAGCTTGAGACTTTACATGTGAGGAGGGAGTTTCTAATTTAACAAAATGCGAGTTTTCTTTTGAACAAATTCTCACGTTGTTTTGTTGTTTTGCGTAGACCGACCTGGAGGAGATCTTGAACGAAGCTAAATCCTCCGAGGAGAAGGCGAAGAAGGCGATGGTTGACGCTGCCCGGCTTGCTGACGAATTGAGAGTGGAACAGGAGTTTGTCCAGAGCCAAGACAAAGCCAGAAAGGCGATGGATACTCAGATTAAGGAACTGCAGCAGCGACTGGAAATTGCTGAAAACGACGCACTGAAAGGAAGCAAGAAGATGATTGCCAAGTTGGAAGACAGGATTCGCGGGTTGGAGAACGAACTGGACTTGGAACAGAGGAGACACGCTGATGCACAGAAGAACATGAGGAAGGCTGACAGGAGGGTGAAGGAACTCGCTTTCCAGGCTGATGAAGACAGGAAGAACCACGAGAAGATGCAGGATCTGGTCGAGAAACTCCAGCAGAAGATTAGGACTTACAAGAGACAGATTGAAGAGGCGGTCAGTTCAGAGACTTTAATACACTCACTCTCTCATGTAATTCCAACTTAATTAAGACATTTAACGTGTGTGTGCATTTTCAGGAAGAAATTGCGGCGCTGAACCTCGCCAAGTTCTCGAAAGCACAAGCCGAGTTGGACGACGCAAACGAGCGTAGTGACATGGCAGACGCCCAGCTGGCCAGGTTCAGACCTGGTGCGGCTGCAGCCGCCGCGGCCGGTGTACGAGGACTACGGGCTCCATCTACTGCTTTGTAAAATGACAAAAAAATGACACAAGAGTAATGGTGAAAATACGGGGTCGTGCCACTTTTTTCTTAATCATTCAGAGTTCATAAATACATATTTCCGAGTTTATTCTTCTTTTATGGATTTGCAGCAATAATAAAAATTAATCTTTCAACAGTCTTTTTCCCTGGAGTATAAACGGTTTTAGTCAAGAAATAAATAACGTGTGTGTGGGGGACGTGGAGACAGTTTTTCTGTTATAATGCAACTTAAATACTGATCTTTGTACCATCATCACTTTGCCTTTATTTATTACTCTCCCACCGACCGGGTGTGTTCATCATTGCATTTCCATCGCATGAGTGGTCTGGGAAGGGAAAAGGTGTGTTGTTTTCAATACCAAGAAACTTGTGGTATGCAAAATGCAAAAGTGTGTTTGCCCGAGTGTGTCAGCAGAAACACACACGTTATTATGGTTTCAAGAATCGACTAAATTAGTAATCAACGCCAGGAAGTCCGCAATTACGTTACAGTATCATCATCATCGTCCTCATCGAGGTTTTAAATTAATCGTCAGCAAGACAGCATACGCATGTGTGTATTTTGTAATTTTTGCATCCCCTTTCCATTATTTCTATTCAGTCGAGTTCACAATAGCACGCGTAAAGGTCTATATCGAGAAAATTAAAACTGAATAATCAGTTTTTACACAGATCGCGCACAATAGCTTACTTCATCGCGGATGATGACTCATAAAGACGGACCCACTCACCAACACCACCACCACCACTATTGCACCGTATCGTTACCACACTGGGATATTTGATATTACAGTTTATTTGAACAGTAAGTCGATTCTATAAAGTTGAGTCACTCGATTGAAATTTATCGCAGGACTGGTGCGTTTTTTTAGGTACTTTTTTCCCTTAGATATAATATGGCGAATAAAATAATATTCTCTAGCAGTCAGCAGTAGACCATTATTACAGACCGCTCCCTCATGACAGCATTGGCGGCGGTGGCGTTTTACATAGACAACTTTTGCTACTACTCTACTTCACATTCTACTTGACTTGACCACTTCTCTAAGAGCAGAGACAGGGGACTAATGAAAAACAGGTTTTTTTATTTCTCGCTCTGCGCTGCGCTGCATTATTATTACGAGAGCGTTTTAAGCGGTTCTTTTTTGGTGTGTTGGTCGGTCGATTGGTGTTGTGACTGAAGAAGACATGACAATGAGAATGATGATGTTTCTGCTAACTTGATGGCAATGATCAATAAATTGGGGAATAATAGCTAATACGCGTATAGTAATGAGGTAGAGTGGACTTTCAAGTTGAAAAAAGTTTACAGTTTTTTGTATGCTGTTCGTGTGGATAATTTTTAGAAGGATGTAATTTTCCTCTTTGTCATTTGAATTACAAAATACCCGCAAAAATGGGATTTTACCACAAAAATATGCGCAAGTGCTCCTGAGAAGTTGCCTCCTATTCCGCTTCTAATATTCAACATACTCGACTACACAACCCGAACCGCATATTATTATGAATGTTGAACAAACAAGCGAGAGAAAAAAAATACTCCGGAAGCATAAAAAAGTACAGGTGCACACAAAATTTATGCAACATGACCATGATCGCAGTGTCTGATAATCGTATCACACTATCACACCATTCAAAAAAATACTTTTATTTTAAAAACTTTCATAGTGATAACCTTGAAAGCACTCTGATAAAAGAGGAACTAGGAACCGACCGCAGAGTGTGCACTCTCCAACTCCAACCCTTCTCCCTCAAAATATTTTTTTTGCTCGTTTTCGTGAAAAATTTTCATCGCCCTTCTTACTTTGAGTACACATGGTATAAAATATTTCACAACAATACAAAAACATTCTTATATATTTCATCGCCGCACCGTATAACCCACCATCAGCCTGATGATGATGATGGTGTGCACGAAACAAAATCATGTTGGACCACTACCAGTACTACTACTTGGACGACCAACGTTTAGACATGTACCACGACGATGTTACGACAATGAACAAAAAGTATCTCCAGCAAAAGCTTCACATCAATACTCTTGCCAATGTATCAGCACAAAACATCAACTCTGTCCCTCTCGCTCTTCTCCAAATTAGGGTGAGCGAGATGATGATGGAGTAAATAAAAAAAAAGCTGAAACAATTTTATTTGGCATACTATCTACTAATTCAATAAACATGTTGTGAAAAAATTGAGCCACACATTACCTGACAATGAAAACGTGTACAATGGTGGGTTATAATGTGTATATCTCCTACATATCAATTGCATCATCATCATCATCAACATCATCATCGTCATCCACATTCATTTCATCCTCTCCTTCCACCACCACCACCACAAAAATTATCGTCTTCACTGCAGGCAGGAAAAAATATTTCTTCGTCTTTTTATCCTGAGAGTGTATAACCTCATAAAACATTTCAAATTCATGCTGATGAGAACGCATGTACAAAAAAAATAGATGCCTACCTGCGCCAGGTAAATAGAGGCAACTAAAAAGACACTCACACACACACACATAGAGCCAACCAACAATAATAAAAGGGGATTTGCATTTGCCATCATCTCGCTATTGTAATAATGACGGTAAAGAAAATGAGGATGATGATGGTCCCACATAGCCATACTCAGTTTTGTGCAATCGTGATCCCACACTCTTCTCCTGTACGAGTACATTTTATGTGTACGTCTCTTCTGGTATTACTGCTGCTGGCTGGAAAGATTGCACACGCTAAAGTGCCCAGCTAGCAACGAAATAGACACTAAAAAACGCGAGGAGAACCCCATGATTACTATTGCATGATAGAATCAGGTAATTTTTTCATCCTCGAAACTAAACGGGCTACGACAACAACGGGGGGATACAAGAACAAACACAACAAAACCACAACAATACGCTACAACATTGCTACACACAGACATACACAGGCACACACACACACATTATTATTCAACGAAAAGGCTAACTTGAAATTCATTTTCGTTTTTTCCCCTCTTCTTCTTTCTGGCCGTGTTCCTGAAAAAAAAAATTTTACCTGACAGCTCTCCTGTGTGCAACAACTGACTCAAGTCCAAGACCAAAAAGCGTAATAATCTTGTCTCTCTCTCTCCCTCTCTCTCTCTCTCTCTCGTAATTCAAGTTCCGTACAAATGCGCTTGTACGAAGCTACATTGTGTACGGTGTTACTCAGGTGTGTTTGTGTGTGTGTGTGGATGTCTGAGTAGGTAGGTATATACAGAAAGGGGTGAGTAGTTTGACAACCCGACAGAGAGAAAGAAAGAGGAAAAATTGTGGGGTTTGCATAGCGTATCGTGTGTGTAGTTCATAAAACTTGAGCTCTCGGCATTCCATTTCGTGAATAAAAATGATTATTACGTGAGTTTTGTTGAGAAAAGTGGAGACGGAGAGACCAGCAACCCCTTCAACTCACATTTTTATGTAGACAAAGTTGCATGGCATTAAAACATGTACGTGTAGGTACGACGCGCAATCGACAGTTTTTGTTAACTTCTCGCTCTCGCTCTTTTCACACACTATCAGGGAGGGAGGGAGACGGAGCAGAGAGTTTTCTCTCGTTTGGTAGTATAATAGTTAGTTTGTCTTTTGGGCTTGGTTACTGCTCTTGTGTGACTGGGACTGCGGAGTGAGTGAGTGTGTGTGCGTTTCCCTAAGAGTGGTGGTGGTGGCGACGGCGACGGAAGAGTGAAGTTTCGAGGGATTACATTTTTTTGTCCTTTTTTTACTTTCGCCTTCTGCGCATGGGTAAGTTTGCGGAGGGGTATAGTACGATATTGCAGATGTTTGGATTTTTGGAGTTTTGCAAGAGAGAGAGAGAGAGGGGTTGTCAGTAAAAAGAATTTCGGGGGGAGTTGCGAGTTATTGTGCGTTTCGGGGAATCGAGGATGTGAAGGAATTTGTTTTAGTGCAAAAAATTGATTATTTTGTGAGTGTATTGAAAAGGCGGCAGTTGCCTGGTACTTTGTACCTCACTGGTTTCTGGTAGTACCACAGGAGTAGTGTGGTTACTTGGTTGTACGGTACTGCAAAGCTAGAAGCTTTTTTTCGTACGAATTATGATGGCGATGGCGATGGTGATGATGATGAGGGAGCGACGACAACTCTGACGAGGAGAATCGATCGTCGTCATGATAGAAAAACACACAGAGAAACACACGCTCGTCCAACAAACGACAATCTTTGTGTAAATCTACTTTGTTGTGAAACACGAGTATTGAATCTGTCGCGAGAGAGTGCAAACAATAGGAAACCGAGTGTATACGTGAAAATTAACAGGGGATTTAGAGGATCCCACCCTCCAAAAACATACACATACGAATGCGTACTCATGTACACACTCTCGCCAGTAAAGCGCTTTGAAATCCGCATTTTTTTCTGTCTGTCAGGTTTGTTTGTAGTTGATTAGTTGTTAGTTGATGAGGCGGAGGAGGAGGAGGATGATGAGGAGCATCGGCAACGTCGTCGTCGTCGTCGTCATCATCGTGAAATAAGGAACAAGTAAAGTAGGAAAAGCGGAAAATTTGTTGGGCGGATGGATTTATAATTTACACGGACAAACGATTCCTTTCTGTGTGTGTGCATACGTGTAATGTGTACTGGGGTTTGTGTAACAGACGAGGGAAGAGGATAAGCGATATAGGATGATACTAATACTACATGGCTGTAAGAGAGCTTCTGTTAAAACAAAAAAACGGCAGATTTTTTCCCAATTGTAAGTTGTATTTTTACTCCATTGCGCATTTGCATGTTTTTTTTGTTTCGAGTTAGAGAAAAAAAAGACAGACCAACTTGTTTAATTCAGTGAGCGTGGAGAGTGCATGCATCCACCAAACGAGAGAGAGTTGATCATCATCAGTTTTGAGTTAGAATACACCGAATACCTCGTCATTATCAATGTCCATTATGAGATCATACATACTAAATAAGTGCTCACGTCACTATAATTTTTCTTTTTAAAAAAACAAAGCCGAAAAAAACGTTGTAGTGGGAAACAACACGAATTCGGATAATAAAATACCGAAAATTCTACTATTATTGTCACAAAGCAGGAGCAGTAGTAGCATCATCCCATCAAGTATTAGTTGAGTAGCCTAGCCGCCGTTACAGAGAAAGAGCGAACACGAGAGAGGGAGAAAAAAAATCACCCAAAAATAAACGGGGCCAGAGAGTGAAAACATTTTCAGGGGAAAAAACTGATTCTGACTTGGTCTCTCTCTCTCCCTATCTCTCTCTCTCTCTCTATTGCTCGTATATTTCCAAAGTATTCGGTTTTTTTCAAGAGACAGATCATTTTTTCGCATATATGTTGTGTTTTGACCTGGTTGGAATACTGCCGAGTTTATCGTTTTTTAAGTAATACACTGAATTGCACTTTAAGTTGTTTTGTTGCATGCAGAGGACGCGTATAATCGTTACGTAAAAAACAGAGACGGAAAGAGAGACGACGACAGCGAGAGAGAAGATGTGTCTTTTTTTCCACCAGAATCCTGTGTATACGTGTATCCGCGACTCTGAGAAGAGAGAAAAAAAACACACACGATTGGAAAGATGATGATGCGGAATGTGTAACACGGTTAACTTAATGTATTGTGACGATTGGGACAATTCTGCGAGGAGATATGAGGGTACATATTTTTTCTTCTTTTTTAGGTTTCCCCTATTACCATTACGTTAGGGTATATGCTCTGTTTGCGTGTGTGTGTGTATTTTGAGTGAGCACCTAATTTTTACTAGCAACTATACCAGATTCGAGAAACACGACATCCGAGAGAGTCTCTCTTCCTCTGGCGCACACACAGACACACAAACGAAAAAAAGCAGGAAGGAAGTAAGTGTTCGTAAGACTAGCATAGCGGAGCACTACACAAACTCTCTGTAAAACGGAGACACGGCGTTTGTGTTGTTTTTTAGTCGTTATATCTATTCTTCTTTTGCTGTTGCTCTTGTTGGGTTTAAAAAGTAGAAGGAAAGTAGACTAACTACGTTATATACCCGCCATATAAGAAAAAACGACTTCTATATAGTCTCCGCGCAATACATAATTCTTTTTTTTTTCTCGAGGAATAATATTTCTGTTTCATCATCATCGTTCGTCGTCGTCATCTCTGCTGCTTCTGCTGTTGCTGTTGCTGCTCCATACTTCCCACATGTGATCCCTTTCGGATGCATTGTAATGAACAAGTTCCATTTAGCGTAGTAGTAGTAGTGATAGTAGTATTTTTTAGGAGATTCGTCAACATGTTAATAATGTGTCCATGTCTTTCATGATAAAGAGGAATGAAATGATAGGGCCACCACTCTAGCTGTAGCAGTAAACGAGCCTTTTCATAGTCTTTGCATTTAGGTATTCAAAATAATTAATTGCGCCGATTTGAGTGATTGGTCGCGCGGGGAGTGAATCATCGAAAGTTATGAATAATTAACGAAGGCGCGACGACGACTACGACGACGACGACAAAGACGAACACGACGACGTCATTTTTTAAATAAGGTTGTCTCTATTGGGGAATGGAATTTGGAGTCGAGCAGGAATGCAGCAGGACCTTCTATTTAGTTAGTCATTTCATTCATTCGACGTAATAACTGTGTGCGGCGTTTAGTTGTTAGTTACTCTTCTGCGAGTGAGTGAGTGTGTATGAGTGTTTGTTGTCGTCAATTCCTGTTCGTGGGACTGTGTGAACTTGATCCGAGGCACGCAATCGAAGGCAGAGAAAAAAAACGCGCTTTATAGTCGCGTTGTTAGTTTTATCGCTGTTGCGTGGTCAGTATTCGTGTAATTAAGGTTGTACACGGGAAAGGAGTGTTATAAAAGTACCAGGTTGCAGCGTCATTAAGGGTTATCCTTGCGGCGACGCGGTTTATCAACGGAACGACTTTTAAGAGTAGTTGTGTAGGAAAAGTAACAAAAAATAGTTAGTTTCTGTTTTATACCTTTTCTTCACGGGTTTGTGATCTTATGAGTCATTCGATTTGTAATCTGTTTGTTAGTGCTCATGTATGAGTGTGTTTCCTTTTTTCTTATTATTTCTCGGGGAATCGGTGCATATCATCGTTGTTATTTATAAGTACCAGCAGCCAGCCTTTTTGATAACACTTTGACGAGATTTTATAGCGTAATATAAGGTAGTTTGTAGTTTTGGGGGAGGGAAAACGAAACTCGTAACTATATCGGCCTCTCTCTCTCTTCTCTCTCTTCTCTCTTGTGTCGGATCGAGTTTGTATACTGAACTTTATAAATATTTGCCTTTATATCCACTTGTGTTTACAGGTGAAATAAGAATTCGAATGTCTCGACGGATTTCGGAAAAAATATATCTAGAGTACCAATGAGACAATAATAAGGACATTAACCGTGTCGTCAAAAGTTATTGTGTTGTTTTTTCTCGAGAGAGTGCGAAAAAAAATGTGAAGAATGAGGAAGAACTTTATTTTTGGATAAATGTGGTGTACAACTACCCGAGTTTGACGACGCGACAGTCGAACTAGTTGAGTATCCGAATTTTTTTTTTCGGTTAAAATAATCTACTTTATTTTTGGAAAAATGTGGTGTACAACTACCCGAGTTTGACGACGCGACAGTCGAACTAGTTGAGTATCCGAATTTTTTTTTTCGGTTAAAATAATCTTTCACAATGCCGTCCAAAAATAAGCAGTACAACCTCGTCCAGAGTGACGATCTTGACACGAGGATCCCTCTCATGCCTGAAGAGGCTTTTCAACATGGGATTCCTTTCAACTGTAAGGTAGGTAACGCGGATCTTTTTTTTCTCCTCTCTCTCGCTATGTCTAGAAATTAATTTTTTTTCCTTGTCAGAGCGAACGCATATTTTATTTTGAATGTTTGCCCTGCTGATGATGATGTACGCTTCCCTTTTGATAAGTAAACAGTTTACAAGGGTTTTCCATTTACGTCAGGTCTTTTCACGAGAAAAAAAATGTACTTTTTTGTGTAATATCCGTTCTACTTTTTTTTTCAACGCATAAAATATATATTATTTTTGGGGTTCATTCAATTTTTCAAGTTGGTAATTAGTAGAGAGATTTATAATATGATGTGCTCGCTTTTTTTTGCAGTTCATCGGGTCTATGGACATTCCACGACCAACGAGTCGAGTGGAGATTGTTGCCGCTATGAGACGTGTTCGTGTAAGTTGCTCTTTTTTCAGCGATCTAAAAAATTACTTTTTTCTCTCGATGGTGGTGCTTATGTGCTTTTCGTATTAAATGCATGATGATGCATATGTATTTTCGGGAATATAATATGCACACGTGTTAGAGAGAAAGAAGCTTTGCTAGACAAAGTACGCTTTATAGCGACATCATCATCCTCATCGTCGTGATCAACCACCACAACAGCAGCAGTGGAAGTAGTAGTACCATCATCATCATCGTCGTTGTCGTTCATGTCTGTTAATTTTTCCTGATGCATAATGCACGCTTTTTTTATTATGGCTGTATTTACACAGATGCATAAACAGACATTTTTTAAAAGTGTGTATGTTTTTACATAACTTTAAATTAGTCGAAATTTTGTTTGCTATTTAATGAATGTTTTTTTAGATTGTCGCGTTTTGACAACAAATTACGATTGTGATGGCTGCTGTTTATTATTTTTTTTTATTTGGATTATTATGAGGAGGAGGATGAGTCAGGTTGTTGATTGTATGCAAATTTTGCAAACTCTCTGTCGACCGTTTAGAACGTCGCATCGTGTGTGTTTGTGTGTTTGTGTTTCGATGGCATGTGACTTTGATTTATGATATGCGCTTGTCTGTTTTATTTTTAGGTGGAATTCAAATCGAAGGGTGTGAAGAAGAAAAAAGCGACGTTGACAGTGTCTGTTGACGGGATTAAAACCACTTTGAGGAAAAAGAACAGGAAACGAAAGGTCAGGAGAGGAGAATACTTTTTATTGCAGTTTTTATGTTTGACATTTTTTTATGACGAGCTATTATTAGATAAAATTGAGTTTTTATTTGCAAAGGTTTTTTTTAACACGCGCTTTGTGCTTAATTTGTTGAATTTTTTTGTGTGCTTAACAGAAACGGAATTCCTCGGCGTACTTGGACGTTGATGGGGCTAATAGTATGGTCATTCTCAGCCATCCTATTTACAGGTAGGTGCTTTTTTACTCTTACGTTATCTTGTGCGCTGTACAAAGTACGAGACTGCTACTTGTTCAAAAAAATGAATGTGATGCGACTATTGCTACTTGCGAGAAATAATATTTTCCTTTTTTGTTACGCAGGATATTTTACGTGTCCCACGACTCGCAAGATGTCAAGATATTCAGCTACATTGCTCGCGAGACGTCTTCTAATCTCTTTCACTGTTGTGTGTTCAAAGCTGCCAATAAGGTATGTTTGAGTCGTCCACTTTTATGAATTTCGCCCTTATGCACGTCCTAAAGATGGCCGCTTTTAATCTTTCCCTTTTTCCCAACTACTGCGCGTTTATCAGCACTTGATACATTTTATTAGAAACTTTTTCAGGCATTTTTTTTATCATCAATCGCTATCACGTCAATAACAGTCGGTAAATAATTTTTTAACGAACTTTTCCGTTTTCGTACGTGCCCCCTCGTCTCAGGGTCAAGT
>JAHZNE010000789.1:20897-31869 GCA_027744055.1 Callyntrura sp. NNG-2020 | reverse complement strand
TGTAAACGAGGTAATATATGGAAGCACATTTTATGGATAATTTAGAGGTTCGAGTTGTGAAAGGTAATGTATGTTTTGAGTCTGCCCCCAGCAGCGGGATAAATATGGTTCCACGTAATTAAACTAAATTCAACATTTTTTCCTACTTTGTTTAATTAAAATACAACTTTGCTATCTCGAAATTAACAAATCTTGGGGGCATGGACATTATCGCAGAAATTTTGTTTTTTACTTTATTGCGAAATTTTTGTACTCCGAAATTCACCCATCTGACACTAATTTGTAATGTTGCCGGAGGCTCTGTCAGTCATCCATCACTTTGCTGACTTTTAACTTTCAAGAGGCGTAGTTTTCGCATCGTCACCGTCAATGTGGTTAAATTTTTTACAGGAGTGAAATGACCATCAGTTTTATGCGCCATTCTGGTAATGTTTTTTATTCGTCCATGTTACGGTGAACAGTTTGAAAAGCCGAAAAATTAGTTAATTGCAAGTTGTTGTTTTCGGAATTTTTAGTTTGTTGTTGGTTGTTTGGCTGAGAAACCGCTTACATCTTTTAAACTTTTTACCACCTTGTGAAACTTAATTGGCACAGGAAACAAGGAGCGCATGCACATAAACAGGTACGAAATGGATGCTTTTATTTTTTGGAATTTTTATAGACATTTGCTTTCAGACTTGGCTAATGCATGCAATACTCATCATCATCATCATCATCATGGCGGAAGAATTAAATTGATTTTTTTGGCTGTTGCCTTTATTGTGCTGTAGAAATTACCCGGTTTTATCTTCTCTTCAAATCTTTAACCGTGTAAATAAACAGTCATAAATTATGCATGCCATTAAAATAAATTCATTTACGGATATAAATATAGCTGCTCAGAAACAAACACGGCGACGTTATACATGGACAGAGCAACTTGTGAAGCCACGTTCATGCCTGGGTTTTAGTAATAAATGATTCCCTGCGTTGGTGTATGTATCTCCCAAGTTTACTTTTCACAGTGCGCATAATAAATGAATGTACACATTATCTTTGTTCTTCCACCGGATTACTTATCATTTATTGGACCAGCGGGAATTTGGCTTTGAAAATCTGAGCAAAAGAAAGGAAGGAATTTCATCCGAGAAAATTTGAGGCGATGTTTTATGATGAAAGTATTCTGTAATGAATTGGGCAGAGAGGGAGAGAGAGAGAGAGGAAAGAGAACAACGCACAAAACTATAATATGGGTAGGCAGACGGGGGAGTATCGCACGGTCCTGTGTACAAAATGTTGTAGCGTTTTGTCTGTGTGCAAAAAGACTTTGACAAAGAAAGATGTGACAAAAGGAGGTAAAAGGAAAGCAAGCAAGCAATTCACCAGTGGAGGATATCACAAATTAACCGAGAGCCAAAATGTCAAACTAAAGACGTCAGTTATTAAATAACCACCACTACCACCATATCATCATCTCCAGTATATAGCTGTTGTATATACGACCAACATTGAAAGCCCCAAAGAGAAGTTATCTGTTCTACAATATATACACAAGGAACAACTCTCACAACCAGTAAAGAACAAAATTGTATGTACAAATCGCACGGCCAGAAAAGAGAGAAGAGGAGAGAGAGAGATGGAAATAAATGGATGAGGAGACTCAAAGACAGCCGTAAAATCCTCTAAACGGCACTCTGACACAATCACACAACCGAAAAGGACGAAACAATGGGCAAAGAATGAGTAATAATAACATTATCTCGGCGTGTGTTCTCTCTCTCTCTCCATTTCTCTCGGAGAACTTTACGCAAGTCTCTCTCTCTCTCTGCTCACTATCCTAAACTCAATGCTTTGTGTGTGATCATCACACATACACACGTTTTTTAAAGCGGTTAGAATATGTACATCATGATGATGGCGATGTGCCGTGTTGAGAAGAAAAGAAAACCACACACTGATACAGACACGTACACTACTACTCGCCAAGTTGCCGTCTATTGTCTTCTTTCTAAAGAAATGTGTGTATGTGTGAGTGAATGTGTGTGTGTGTGTGTCTGTTTGAAGTTGTTGCAGTTGTAGTCGTATTTAAAACCAGCAAAACATGTACTTTCAGAGACAAAGTTGAAAATTGATACATTGTATCATTGTCGCAAGTCGTAACAATACAACTACCATTTTGTATCATTTTCTCAAAGAGAAAACGGGAGATGATACTGCGTGTATTTGACAACGAAACAAAGAAGGACATATAGGGTGACACATCAAAACCAAAACTCAATCTTGTCGGGTATATAATACAATATACAGAGAGAAAAAGCCTTGAAAACTCGGCAATGATAAAACAGTCACAGCAGAAAGAGGCGGATATTTTAGACAGTCGAAGGAGATTGAAAAATCGAATCGGTCATTGAAGAAACGTACAGAATAAAAACCCCTTTTTGCTGGCGTAATCTGTATATAAGCTTGCAGACAGTCCGCAATTGAAATGATCACATCTTAAGGTTTCATATCCTTTCCATAAGAAATTATTATTGGAGCGATATTGTCTGTTCATCTTCTAATAAATGTCTTTTCTGGAATGAAAGCAATAACACACACACACACACAAAGAGAGAAAAATACTTTACTTATTGCTGCTAAATTAGAGAATTCAGCAGGCAGTAAATAGCAGTGATGTTCACGATCATCATCATCGGCATCCTCCTCTGCATCAAAAACGGGAAATTGCAGAGAGTGCCTTGCATACAATATAATAATGCACGACGACGATGGTACAACAGACCTCATGATTCAGGCAGGATACGGACGACGACAAAGACCATAATGAAACGTTGTTTTTCCAGTTTAACGGAGCAAAGAGACGAATTACGTACATTACACCAAGTGAACATTTTATTCAATAATATATTGTGACGGTGGTGGTGGTGGTAGTAGCAGTAGCTGCTGTCTTTATGAGGTACCTGCATGGATGTATGTTTGTATATATGGTTATGGGAAGGCATGTGCGACGATATCTCTCTACTGTAATAAGTGCTGTATGTATGTAGCAGCCTTATGTGAGCTGTGTTTCCGAACGCTCAACAAAAGATTATGATCGTTTATTGTGGGAGCAGGCATTGGTAGTAATTTATCTGAGTTATGGCCGATCGTGTCTTGATAAAAATGACTTGATGAAAAGGCCATAACACCCAGAAGAACCAGCCAGTTTGGGGGATTTTAGTTTGGAAAGTAGTACTTACTACGGCACATATACATACAAATATTACTTATGTTGGCGGGATATGCTAACATATTAGACGGTGTGTATGATACAAAATTGTTGCTTACTGCACGCTTTTTAAGCAAGAATCATCGACTGCCGCAGAAAGTGTTCTCTCTAGACTTTCTCCGCTCTCCTGGGTGGCTTGATGAAGTTCCAATATGGAATTTCATCATCGTCGTGCCTGGAATTTTCTAATTTTCAGTCATTATTTTTCCAGTATAAATTTATAAACGAGAAAGTATGGCCTGATCGTTAACTAGTCCTTGCTCGCTCGTTTGTGTCTACTTTAGATCTATTCTTCACCGGCAGGGCCATTTTCTCTTAACCGGGCATAATGCACCTATCCTAAGGCACTAAAAAGTATCTAACTTCAAGTTTGTGTATCTTTGGTAAATATCACAATTCACTGTCCTCTTAACATGACCCTCAACGGTCCATTACCAAGTTTTATTGCCCTGTTAACTCTCACAAAAATGTGTGGAGGGCATCACCACTGGCCTGACAGACTTTGAGTGTGTAACTGCTGATTACATAAATAAACCAATTTACGATAAGTGTGCATCTCTTGTTTATTTCCCGGTGTGATGATGATAGTAACATTTATTGCGCCAGCACACACAGCCGACATTGCTTACACACAGCAGCATCAGTGTAGTACACCCTGAAGAGGAACTGATATCGTACCGTTACCGCTTACTCACTTACCTCCTACTACAATAATGAACTTCAGTAAAAAAACACCTAATATTACTGTTCATCTGTTTACTTTAGTCATTTCCACACAGCTAACCTGTGCAGCTGTACGATCCCATATCACCGCTCCACTTACAAGACTGGGATGACATTCTCCTCTTATGTTGTTGTAAAGAGTGGTAGTACACCCAGAGTAGCAGCGCGGTGATGATGGTGGCAATTGTCTCGAAATTGCTTCACGTAGATATCAAGATGTTACAAAACTCCCACAATCGTCAGCTCCCTATATATAATTAAATGAGTAGTAGTCTTCCCTTCGAAACATGAAAGCTTAAACCTTTTTTGTCCATCAACAATTTTATTAGTTACCACTGCTGTTTGATTCGAGAGGCTCAACCTGAGAAAATCAATCATAATTAAAGTAAATTACATCAGCTCCCGATATCCTTCCCCGTGTTTTACCAACTGTCATACATTTTGTTAATCTGCACACTACTCGCGCTGCGGCAGGGAAATTAAATAGATACCCGGGATATATGTAGGTAGGTAGATACACATAAATTCCAACGGTGCGTAACGACTGAGCCACTGCTGTGTGTGTGTGTGTGTATGTCTCTCTCTCTGCCAATTATAAAGTATCGACAGCTTTCCCTTCTCGCTTCTCTTTTTCCTTCCTTTCTGGTAGCTTGTTGTTAGCTCAAAGCTTTGGCGTGGCTGATCTCTATCTTTTTATGAATTGGTAAAACCTTTCCTCTGGTAATTTTCAATTGGAAAAAAGGTTAAAACTTTGTATTTATTTGATGGATGGCTGAACAAATGCTCCTAGCCAGTACGGCTGGCTGACTTGTACACATTGGTTGGCAAACATACCGCGGTTTCACTTGTAAGCTCATCGTCATCCTCCTCCGACAGATTGGTGTTGATGCTGCTGCTGCTGCTACTACTACTCCTTTGCTGCTGCTGGCCAAGTGGATGATGAATGTGCAGATATGTTTGATTCATCCTGAACGTACAATTATGTTGTTGAACTAAGGAGCGCAAAGGAGGTTGCCGTGTTAGGATAATTTCCGGTGTAAATTGAAATGGACAAGTTTGTCAGGGAAAAAGGAAAACGTTATCTCATTTATTTCGATTTGCAAGTTTGGATGGGAATGGAGAGGAGCAATGTTAAATTATGACTAAAACGTACGTTCAATAGCACTTACGCACTCTATAACACGTTTTATTTTGAGGATGTTTTGTACCTTGTTACCAGAGTGCGGTGTGCGTATAAAGAATGTTATTTCTATACTATATGTGGACGGGAAAGATAATAGAGAGAAATAGTAAATTCTTCAAAGGTGTTCGGGATTTTGCTATTTATTCTTGCAATGTCCATTACACACATTGATGGATTACTTGATATACGGGAAGGTTTAGTTTTGCCCACCTTCTGACAGCTTGTCATGAATTTCAAATTGAGATTTTTCATTTAAGATTAGCCTGTACTGTGTGCCTCCTTGCGCTTTGATCGCATCCCGCAAAAGTGTGGATTACTGCAGGATAAAAATGGAAATTAGATTATGATGAAATTAAGAAAGAACAATTCAGGTCGACGACGGCTGTATCCAGTACGGTGTATTATTATTACAGAATGATTGCGTATACGTACAAAACATAGATTACTCTTGATAAACGGCAGTATAAATATGAAACCTTGTTTTTGGGTGAACTGGACCAAGACGGAGCAGACGCCGGGTAATGAATACTAAATGAGCTCTTCTCGCAGTTCTCGTCCAGTTGACGTATAGGTATCCAGAGAAGGTAACACCCAAAAGTAACTTGAACTATGAAGCTCTGCTGAAGGTGGCTACGTCATTTCTTTGACTTTGCACGGGAAAGTGATAAATTTTTATGTTGGATAAAACATCACTTTGCTGGTTCTTCATGTAAGGCGTAATTTTTTTATTTCGTGGAAAATGCTTAGTCGCAAATATACAACTGTATTTGGGGCAACGTGGGACATGCATAGTTTTTCTCCTTCCGAGTAAATGCCAATTTTATAAATATCTTGCCATATCATTCATCCTTCACGAAAATACGGTTACTGGTATTTATGACGTTTTTAATTGAACTGTGATGATTGGAAAATAAGAAGTCCCCTCGGCACTTTTAATTATGTCATTACTCATTACAAGTTTTCGGATGGTGTTGCAGGTGGTCCGATTTCCCTGCTGGGAGGATAGTTGCGAATTTAATTGATATTTGTAACCTTTTCGTACTTTTCCAACTCACGACGCATATTAATCTCATAAATCTCATCTATAATCTAAAGGATGTTCTCCTGTAGTTAGGTACACATTTAGTTACCTAAAAAGTGGAAAGGGAATTTCCCATGTACTCCGAAATCGAGTGAAATGTGTTGATTCCAAAATCCACTTAAGATTTCAAAAAAAAATTATCGCGAATATAGAGAGCTCATTTATTAGCCCAACATGAGGGTGCCGTAATATCGTAACATGAAAAATTCTTGCTTTTCTGCAGAAATAATTTTACGTGAAAGATATCTATTACACACCTACCTACCTGTCCCTGTGTATTTTGTATTTGTTTAGAGATTTTTTTGTAGAATTTGATTTTGTTTTAGTTTTTTCCTTATCTCCTCTCATAATCTAGAGAAGTGATTGTCTATGCATGTACATATTATTACACCTTGAATTTCATTGTTATTATTATTATTGTTAATAATAATATTACACAACAAATAAAATACTACTTTTAGCTCCTTTCTCGTGCTCTGTGTACAGGTAGTTTGTTGTGTGCATTTTCACCGAGAGTATATACGTTATAGGTTCTGACGGATCGGTAATTATTATCTATCGTCAATCTTATTTACCGACGACTACTGCATATTGCTGCTGCTCGAACAACAACCGCCTCTCTGCTGCATTCTTGATTTTATACGGTCTTATCTCTCCCCATCATCTTTTTATCTGTATACTTTTCGGAATTCATAATAATGCACTCAACTGTATAGCATCAGCATATCAGCAACATCCGTCTGGTCTTTTCTCTATCTTTACTTCTTGAGCATGACAAGTTAGACAATACACAGAAACAACAAGCAGCAGGCCACAGTAAATGAAAAAAGTTTTCGTGCTAATTACGTACTTCTATATTTAATTGACATATATATGAGGTTAGCAATAATAATAATAATAATAATAATATCAAGTTTTTTCTTTACTTCGCAGTGAATTAAGCTCAGTAGCTCATTGTTGTGTATATATGATATCTCTAAGAACGGAGACCTTGTTTGCTTGTCATATCAAAATAATCTGCTAAAACAGGTAAATATGTGTTGTTTAGAGCTCTACATAAACTGAAACTTTTTACATATTACATAAAGATACACCTCTCAGCAGTTCTGGTATTTCTGGTGGTGGTAGAAGCCCCATCAGTAGTAATCGGTCTAATGAACAGTCAAACCCAACATCACCACGACGGAGTAGTACAATGATAATACACACACTCCACTCACTACTACCACACTGCTGGCAGGTTACCATCTTAATATTAACGAGGGATACTCAACTGATAAGCAACCCAGCAAACTTGCATATAGGATGCTTTTTCTGCGTTCAGTATTCATTCGGAGTTGGATTCACTCGCATCAGAACAAGCAAAAAGCAATAATAAGCAATAAGTAACATGTTTAGAGACGATAATGTAGCTTCTTTTGCTGTTGTTGTTGATGATGATGATAACAATGACGATGCTGATGCGCTTGATGATACTTTTCTACTTCTACTTGATAATTATGCTGATACCACAGAAGAACAGCTTCCAAGTAAGCAGAAAGGCGCAGTTACCCACACAAATAGTATAAGTTGCTCCCGTTGCTCTATGTGTGAATAGTATTATTGTTATTATTATTATTATTATTATTGTGTCTGGTGTGTGTGTGTGTGCATGTGTGAGTGAACGACTGCACAGGCAGGGCAAGATAATGAGCTTTGATGTCGGTTCTTTAAGGTGACGTTTCCTGTGCATTTTTCAGTGTATTTTCCGATAAAGATCGCTGCAACCTGTAAAAGTATCTTACGCTTAATATTGTAAGTGGCACTCTGTTTATAGGTAAATAAAATGTACTTGTAAAATGCAAATATTATTTGGCAGCCGTATTATTATGCTTAACTCGCATATTTTTATCGCTCCGCTCTTTTTAAGCTCTTTTAGGGGTTAACTTGACCACATAAAAGGAGCTATTTCGAAGATTTGTAACGAGAAGTACATATACTTTCTAGCTATAAGCCATTTTACGAGTTTTTTAGTGGTCAGAATTTTAAAAGCAAATAAAAATGGTAACATCGTCTTCTTGAGTCGTCCCCTGCGATGGGTACCTATATCTCTACTAGTAGCCCAACGTTGTAGTTGTAACTGACTATCTTCTGCCGGTGAAGGTATACAGCAGAACATACCACCACGTTATGTTAATACAGCCAGCTTGTACAGAAACCAGTAATGTACAGGAATGCCCATTATTCACTTTTTATTACTTTATTCGTGTTGTTCGTGAACCGAGAGGAATTTAAATGAAATCGATTTTTTCAAACGAAATTTTAATTGTTTCCAGCTGGCTGTGTAGTACATAGAAAGTGATAATTTGTTGAGTTGTTTTCAGCTTGGAGCGTTTTCAAGGTGTTTCTCCGTTCAGTTTCAATTGAACAACCCGGGCATGGGCTTGTACTACCACGATGGTATAATCACTGATGTATACTACTAGTGACAGGAAGAAAAATCTTGCATAATTTATTATCTCCCCTTTTAATTTCTTTCATAATCTGCAATCCGTAAATATGAATCGAATTTTTATGGGAAAAACTTTTTTCCTTCACAGTCGCCACGTTTTCGCATTGCCAGAGTATCGTAGAAAGGGTTATTTGAGGTTACCTTCTCAGGAAAAATGTAGACAGTACATATCATTTTCTACTCTACTATCTTAATACCTTTAATCAAATTGCAACAACGATCATTTTTTATATTCAATATCGTCATGAGTCATGAATTATGAGGTTTGTAGGGATATACACATTAGGAGCAGAACACCCACTATCCACTAATACTTGGTAATTATAATTACACCTGGTAATGTCGAGAACGAGTAAACTGGTCCTTGTCGGATAAACCGACAGGTTTTAACAAGACGCTTCATCCTTTTTAAGCAAAATTAGTCACACACACGGTATTAAATTTATTAAATTTTCTTTTGTAATTGTAATAGTCCAAATTATATGCCTTCAACTTACATGGTACGTGTGGCAATTTAACAGTCAGCTTATTTAACTGCTTACGTCAGTCAAAAATTAACTTGAATGTAAAATCCGCCAGGTGTTGTGCATACAAAATCCTCCATAAAAATTATTATTCTGCGCAGTTACATAGACTAACTTGACAAATTACGTACACAAGGGTTACGTATAGTAATTTTTTTAATTGTACAAAACTTAGCCCCTTTCTATCAAATTGGACATACCAACGCCCTCACTTTTCCGTTTCTAAACGGAAGAGTGAAAGGCCTAACGAAAGGCTGTTTCCCTAATCAGATTTTTTGTAAATGCTAATGACTTAGATGTGATTTTTCGTGAAAGATTAAATTTTCAGGAATTAAATACGTTGCAACATAATCTACCTGAGTACTCTTCCATGCACTACCAAGTTTGTGTTTTGAATATTAAAACAGGAATCTTGCAAATTTAAACAAAAAGTGCAAGTGAGCATGTTATCAGGTTGCAGCAACCTCTTTATTTTCCCTTTTTTCACGCAGGGAATGTGCAATGCTGTTGCAAAGTTGCAATTGTACTTAGCATAATGTGTTTGGCTTAAATAATGAGTTGTAAGTGTAATTTATTAAAATGAGTTGTAGCTTCTTGTGTTAATTTTTTATCGGAGAGCGGTAGATGATAAAGTCATTACAATAATGTTGCGACTACACTAATGCTGCAATGGTAATGGAAGCATTTTTTCTTGTCAAACCCCTGTAAGCAATAATTTGTAGTAAGAGCGATCTAACGAAGCTAGTAATAAACAGTGGCGAACCGTCTGCGTGGAAGGAAGCAGGATTTTCATTTTTTTATGCAAGCAAAAAACATAAGTTCACCGAACAAGAAAATTGGGTGTAGCATATAAAAAGTAGGTAGGTAGTGTAAATTGCACCAGAGAATCATGTCAGTTTGCTTCTCCGTGCTGGGCTAATGTGATTTTTGTGTTTTAATGGTTAAGTTGTTATTATGTACGTGTGAAATCGAAATTCCCTCCACTTTGCGCAATAACGTTCGTAAATTTTCAGATCGTTTTTTATGCCCACGTACGTGGTTCAGTTAGTTGTGTTGTGTTATTCAAATAATTCACTAATTTTTTTGGATTCGGGGGAGTTTGGTTTTTTTATTTCTTCTTGCGGATGTGTATGAACTTTGTATATCTGCATTAATGTAGATGACAGCTTTATCGTTTCTCTGTGTTTAGTGAAATTTCAACACAAGATTATAATATCTAGACAAGCAGCTAGAGGTCAAGATGTTTTTGAAACGGAGTATTCATATGGCCAGGGGAATGCAAGGCAAAGTTTTGTGGGAGATTGCTATCTCATATTTTCAGACATTACTTGAGTATTTGTAAATTTTCAAGTTTAACTCAGGAAATCACAAATTAAATCACTTAATGCGACTAAAAATGTAAAAGTTGTTTCTTTTCCCTTCAAGTTTCTGACAAAATGGGGGAGGAAGCTCCATGCTGATAATGTTCTCACGAAATCACATTACTTCCACACAGCAAAGGTTTAGCACATAGGCAGCGCATCTACTTTCCGATCACTTCGTTCTGATATACCATGATGAGTGGTGGGTACGTTTTGAAGATGGCCTTATTTATGATTTTCATCTCTCAGCAATTTCGTACAGAAAACTTAACAATGATTTTTTTTTCAAATTTCTTCAACAAAAACAACATAATGACAGGTGTATAAGTATTTTATCATCATCACTTTGAGAAGCAGTCTCT
>JAHZNE010000789.1:0-20820 GCA_027744055.1 Callyntrura sp. NNG-2020 | reverse complement strand
CCGCGCGCTGTCTGTTATCCTCAGGCTGCTGAGTTGGTTGTCTACCGTCTCCGTCTGTATAGTTTCCTCACTCATCCTATGTGTACAGGCATATTGGTTGGTATATATATTGAGATTGTTATAATAAGATGATGTTATATGTGGGCAAGCCTGAGATCAAAAGCATAACGACAAAAACTGTAAAAAAAGCAAAATTTTTTTACTACTACTCTTATTATCATTACTGTTTAAATCGCAGAGTAGTATCTCGGTTTTTTTGGACTACACTTCACAGCCGGCTCATAGTTCATACATCATAAAACAATAACGATTATAGCATTTAGTGCATCATGTTGTTTGCGTTGTAGATAGACAATAGAGATTGTGGAATCTTCAGATTTAAAACTTAGTTTTATTTCCTATGTGTAATACCAAAATAAACTGCAGTTTGTACCTGGCAGTTGATATGATCCAAGAACATAGAATAAATAGCTTTGTAAAACCACGGCAGTAGTGGGGTTGTGTATGTTATTGATATCGAAGGTATAATAAAGAAGAAGGGGAAAACATCTAGCGAGATTAATATAAATACTTTTTCGTACTTGCCTCCAAGCATCTTATTGTAATAAGAACACATTATTATAAATTAGTATGCGTATTACGCTAATTTACTGGCGGAATAAAATAATAATTATTACTAATCTGTCCGTTTGGTAAACCATGACTTTAGATCTGGGAATACAATGACTCATTATTTTACTGCGAGATTATCATTAAATCCAACTGGGGTTGGAATGTACATGATAAGACGTCCACTATGGACTGATGAAATGTTTTGTATTTTATATTGATGATATACGCCTACTTGTCTTACAGTTAATTGTAGTTACGTCGTCCCTAAAATAATGTAGTGTCTTAGGATGAAACTGATATAAGAAAATTTCGCAACTTTTGGAGAATAAATTCCTCGACCAGTTTTTGTACTGGAAGTACACTGGCGTGTGGCGTAATAATGACTCCGCTGAGCTTATGCTTACCTCGGTTTTTTGTAACATTTCATATATAAATTATAAAGACGGCTTGTTGTGCACCGGACAAGAAAGCTTTCCTGTTTCTACGTCATTGTTTACCTCCACTACAATGATAGATGTGTTTAATGATAGTAAAGTTGACTGCTTTCTAACCACCAACGCCAGTGATGGTGACGATCATCATGATTGCCCCAGCAGGGATGAGAAGTATCAAAGCATATTTGAAGTGCATATATACGTTTGTCGATTACGATAAATTATTGTGACCCTTTTTGTCAGAGAGTGTGTGTGCACATGCTTGCAAACAAGCATATGCACACGTATAGATACAGAATCAAGAAATAGGATCAAATTTCTATTGTCGATACACACATACACAGACACACTCTCGCGCTTTTTGTTTTTTATTACCTGTCATAATATGTAATGGAAAGGGCCATTACTATAAAGTTTCGCTTTGTGACCATTTCCCTTTTCTTATTATTTATATTATTTTGTTAACTTTAAAAAAACATTTTAAGCTTACGCAAGTGCCGCCGTACGTATATTTTCTACTGCAACAGTCAGTAGTAATAATAAGAGCTCCTATTAGCATTCGTTTCCTTCATATCTTTTGTAAGCGGTGCTTATGTATCTATTATTGTAAGGAACCACTATCAAAAAAGGAGATTGATTTAAAGATTCTTTGGCCGTTTACTCTGAACATTGGTTGTTTGTAAGTTTGTTAAGTAAAATATATGGTGAGCTTTTTCAGTACATTAAGTATTTTCTAGATATCCATCTACCTCAACTGAAGCATCGCCGTTTGCTCCAACCCAACGAATACAACTGCTGCTTGCTGCTGCTACTCCCAGAAACTTTGAGAGATATCGTAATGACCTTTTTCCGACGCAGAAACGTATTTTGTATAAATTATGTTAGTAGTCGGATAAGAGATAATAGAGAAAGGGCTCACCACCACCACCACCCCCATCAACGTTTATTTGGCGTATAGGAAAATCATTCGGAGTGATAATAACAATACCTAAAAATGTGCTTGGTAGTTTTGAACATCATGGCATGATGGATTATACCTTATACCATTTTTTTGCAAGATTTCAGACAAGTGGAAGACAGGTTGTGTGTGTGTTTGTGTCCGTGTGTATGTACTCGGTACTTTTACTTACGTTTACGTCTATGTGTGTGTCTGTGTGTGCCTGCGCGTAATCAGGAGCATCATCATCTACACGCTTTTGAGGTACTGCTAACCGTGACGAATGACTTTTTCGCAGTGTATTATTTCTCACTACGTAAAACAAAGAAAGGCTTTTTTGAAGTCATCGTGTGCATACATATTATACTCATTTTCTCGCAAACATTTTGACGGAAACTCTAAGAAAAATATATATACGAACCGAGTTACTACCTACATGTTCTTGTCTGCATAAATTTAAATGTACTCATGTTGATAATAAGATTATACTCACTGATGGTGATCATATGGTGATTGTAAAGGGAGAATATACAGCTTTTATTACTGGCGTTATATGTGCTTGCTTACCAAGTTGTTCCAGGTACACGTGTACCGTTTACGTTGATGTATCAACCAGCAGAAATAAAATAATCTTCAAGTAGAGTGAGGATATCAACTTTTGTGTAATGCAGTTGTTTCCCTTTTTTGTAATTCTCTAAAGAGTGTAATAAACGATCAAATAAATAACTTTTTTTGTGGTAGGCGGTATGCTATAAGTAGGTACTAGACTAGAGTAAGCGACCTTTCTAATATATTCTACAACAATTTTTTAAATACAAAGTTGTTTGGACAGTAGTAGTAGCTTGTAATTCTTGTAACTTTGTTGCTGCCTTGCAGCTGCTTAAGAGAGCTTAGTAAGCTTATCAGTTTTCATAAGAAATGATGCTGCTTGAGTCATAGCACTAATGAAGGGACCAAGATGAAAGAAAGCAATGGGCAATTTTTCAGGGTCAAACCATTATTATACGGGGTAGTAGCGTTGAGCATAATGACATGACTTAAAATCCTTTGAAATTGCTGGGTGCCATAGGAAGCATGTGGAGGAGGACATGACACATGTGACGTGAATGAAGTTGTATAATGAGGTATGCTGTTTTTTTGTATTTCTTCTCTTTTTTTTGCAGCACCACAAAACGACTTAGGCAAAAGTAATCATTCTTCTTGTTTGTATTTATTTAAGCAGAGTGTTAGATAACGTTGATGAAATGAAAGTCAATATGTCATCGTTTCGAGAAAGAAGAATGCTCATATATATCACATTGTCGTCATCATCATCATCCTTGCTGTACATACCTAAGGATATCAGCAGAGCAGAGCGGTGAGACAACACAATGCCAAGCTATATGTCATTCTATTATATAGCTGAATGCGAGATTACATTTATGAATATACGAAGGGAAAAAAAGATATGCACTATTATTTTGAAGCAATATGCTTGTGATGATAATGACGGGCGTTTTTTCTTTCTCTCTTTCACCTCATCTTGGAGAAAGAAATTTTTTCGAGTGTAATAAATTGTTGGCAGAAGCCAAAGCATTTTTTGAGTTGTGTGGATATATCTTGACGAAATGGATGGATGTTCTGGATGCTGCTTCTCTTCGGCTGCTGTTAGTATTATGTGGGAGTGTGTCGGTGATATGATGATGAAAGTATCTCTATCTCAGCTCTTTACTCTTTACGTACATAACTTCACATTACAGCGATATATAAGCTTATATACTCACCAACCACATGCTCTTGTTTGTCTCCACTCTAGTTTCCTTTTCCCACTCATTGTACAGTAATAGTTATATTATATATATATCTCTCTGCCTGTTTCTCTTTTTTCTTTCTCTTTTGTTGGCGATGATGATGGTGAAAGACACTATCTCTCACGAAAAATACACATGAATACATACATGTACATACATAAAATGCCATCCCATCATCAACATCATCAGCATCATTGCATATCGCCATAAATACCACATTCATTGTACCCACAGTGGTGGTGTACAGACAACACCAATATTGTGGATGGAGGGAATGCTCTCTCAATGCAATTCAAATGCAATAATGTGCACATGAATATCTATAATACCTTTATGGTGTACACTGTCTGTCAATATATTATAAGGAATACAACGTGTGTGTATGTGTGTGTGTGTGTTTGAGGGTGTAAGATGATGACGACGATGTGATGTTAGCAGTGTCGGCAGTTCACTCACTCACAGTCATCTTCTCGCTCTGACTGACTCTTTCTCTCTATTGAAAAAGGAGGACTTATCTGGCCAAGCAGATTGAATATATTTCATATGATGTTTCTTGAAAAATCAAGTTCTTATCAGGAGGATGGCAGGCTTTCTGCCAGTGTTTTCTGTCTTCCTCTCCTTTTCTTTCTCACAACCAACTTATGCCCATAATATAATGGTACATATCCACACACACACACACTCTCTCTCTCTCGCTCCCATACTACTACATCAACATCAGAATGTGTTGTGTAGTGAAAAAAAGAGAAAAAATGTCTCGGATGAAAAATCTGCGAGCAATCGAGTGTGGATATCAATGCCAAACACCAAACATAAATTTCATGTACGCGCGTCTCTCGCTTCTCTCATACGGGCTATATACCACAAGGTACACCCCCAATATTGTCTGGTAGACGCGCGTACATTTTGTAGACGCTTTGTACATATATACATACACGCAATCACATGTACAGATCTTGGCTGGAAATGTGTACATCTTACTTTCTCTTTTTAACTCGACGTAATACCTTTGTCCCAAGCGTCGTACTCCTTTCTTTAACTACCAAGACCGAAGGCTTGTAGTATTTACACAGGCATATTGTGTAATACAAAATATTACACTTTTGTCCCACCACTCTCTCTCTCTCTTCTCTGCTCCTCTTGTATATAATTTTCCTGGTAGGATGATGATAGCTGTAAGCAGCTTCTTCTCACCAGATAATAATGATACATCTAATACATCTTTTCGTTAACTTATTATTTATACGGATATTTTGGGGAACCACGTCAAAGGATCGGCATTACTTTCTCGGTACTGCCAGTAAACGACCGTGTACAAGACAGTTGATAAGAGCATCATCATCATAACGCATGAAGTTACTAGGCTGGAAAGAAGAAGGGTATCTGGATGATACGATAGGAGTAGGAGGCAGCGAAAAGTCTATGAGAAAAAATGGGAACGAAAGGGTTGGTTTTCGGCGTTGCTGATATAATGATGGAAGTACCTCAAGTTCCTTTGTACCCACCAAGCCCCGCGCGTATAATAACAACGCATCCCCACCAGCCACCTCCATCAATACAATATACAATATCATTATAAAGTGGTCATTCGCTGTACACTAAATAAATCACTAGAGTTTGTAGTTTGTATCATCATGTGACTTACCCAAGCTGTACAGCTGTCCCTACAAAATCGTCGATGATGATGGTCGATTGATGTGTAAGACATCGTAAAGTTTCTCAGCACTCTAGTTTATTAATGTAATTTTTCCTTGTCGTGATAGAAGGTTGTAATCAGCCTGAAATATTGCGATGAAAGCATCAAGTTGCTCCGTATAAACAATTTATGCGTGGTACTGCTTTTTCTTGTTAGTGCTCATATCAAGATTTTTGGTCATTGTGAAATTTCATGTTATTTTAATGCGAAGGAAACTTCTCTGGTGAAAACACGATAATTTTTTCCACTGCTTCGCTCAACTTTTTTCTTTGCTTTTGCTTCAAGGACTCCATCATCATGAGACATATTATCAATTATGCTTCATACTGGTGGTAATAATGATGATACACACCACAAACATACACGTACGTACGTCCGCACCGTGCTAGTAATAAAATGATTTTTACAGTCTAGCCCATCATGAAACTTTAAATTGTTTGATTGAATCGCGTTCTTTCTTTCTTTCCCTGTCTCACCACCAACCACCACCACCACCGCGTGTTTTTCACATTCTCAAGCAAAACATGCATACGAGTTGGGATGGAAAGAAAAAAAGGACACACAGACACGTGTTCCAAAGCAGTTGATTTCAAGCGAGAATATATACACTCTCCCTACTTTCTGCCGCCGTACGTACAAAACTGATACTGTTAAATGCACAATACAAAACAAGCAGACCTCCTTTCTGTACAAAAATGGCGTGCATTGTGGGCAGGACGCATAAAAAGTTAGCCAGCACTCATCATCGCATAAAATATTAGCAAGGATATTATGAATGATATCGAAAGGAAATAAGCAGGTAAATAAATGGTCGTATATCCACCGCCCGACTGTGGGGAGTGGAAACATGATTGCTTTATAAAAATTACTTGCAGACACCAGTTTGTTTGAAGTTTCCCGAAAAATTTCAACCCATATCCATGTTCTCGTGTGTGGAAAGGCAGCACGGAAGATAATTGCTCTGAATAATAAAATCAGAGGCATATGATGTTGATGGAAGGGTAATAATAATATTTTGGGACAATGGAAATAATAATCGTGCTTGTAGATATCCAGGTAAGATATTAATTAGATTTTTCGGTGGAAAGGAAAGAAATTTATGCATTAAACTACCCGTGTAGCCCCCAAACCACTCCACATCCAGCCATATTACCCTCCCTTTACACTTGCAATTGAGGAGTAATTATCATAAATATTGGTATATGCTTCCCTTCTAACTACCAAACATGAAAAATAGTTTATCCCGACGAAAAGAGGAAATTACTTTCTGTGTGATAGTAAAAAAAGTATATTGCTCCACAAAAACAAATACAACCGAGTTTCGGCTACAGTTTTCTTCGAATTATTAATGAAACCAGGTGCTTACTATCGATACACAGCCCAATCGACGCAGCTTAATAATTCAGCCACTTCTCTCTCCTACTGTGTAATCATAATAATCTTCCCCGCCACTGTAGACAACTGCAAGTCAAGTCGTCGTTTATACAAAACCACCACTTTTACAATATCATGTTTATATTCCTCTGCAAAAGCCTACAAAAGAATACATCACTGCCTTGAGAATTGCTTACATTGGGTTAATTTATCATCATCACGTACAAGGAGACCCTAATAATAACCAAGAATGGAATCAAATCTTTATGCAAGATTGTTCATTGTATGGTTGGGTGACACACAGGAAAAAGCCTGTGTCTCCTTTTCTATTACATTTGTATTATCTTGATAGAAACTGTACATTTGACATTCATTCAAACAGTGAAATAAACACAAGCGCAGCTAAAATCCTATAGCCGTAATGGCAAATTTAACCTCGAAAGGATGATGAGAAAGCTGAGAGCGTCAGCGTGGTAGGTTGCATGATGATGATGAACTTTTTTTCAGAGATTATCAGTTCCAAATGCCTACGCAGTGTTGTAAATAAAGTTGGATTTGTTTGAATGAGTAGAATATAGCGGTTGATAGCGATAAGCGGGCTAAGGAGAAAAATGACAGGAAATATGATGCTGATAACAAGTGCAACTCTCAGAAAGCGTAATAATAATATTTTCTCAGCACTTTTTTTTGTTGTGCCGTATACGAAGCTCGTGTGGGATGGCTGGGCTGGCCGTTGTTGTCTCTACAATAAAAATTAATAAAGTTATACATCTAATAAAACACAGCAGCGACGAGATAAGTCGCCTCTGTCAATGACATGACATAATATTTACTCTTTACGTCTTATCATTGATAATGTGCCTAATTTATGATGGTGATGCATCATCATCGACACATCGCGTATATATACATAATTGACAACAAAAAACAAGTGTCTTTGTTTCAAATCCATTCTGACGAGCCAAGAAACGTTTTAAGCCTACTTGTTCGTGTGTATCCACCAATCTCGCTGTCCTCATTACTTTTTACTTAATCTCTGCTTGAATGTTTATCAGCGCTTTTGCGGTGGTGAAGTAGTTGGCTGAAACAAAGTTAACGATAAAATGCGACGCGTTTAAGATGTGAGGAATATATGAAATTTTACATTGTTTTTTACGTAGGTAAATATTTTAGCTGTTAATTGCCATTAAAAGCAGCGTGTAACATTGTAAGCAAAAGGGTGAACATTATCGAAACTCCCACATTAACAAGTCATCAGCTTTTTTACCCAATTAAGAATATTGATGACGATGACGTTGTCTGATTTCGATTGTCTCTGGGAAGAGATTTTAAAATGCCTACGTTGATTTTATGGATTGCCGAGGAATATATGTCAGGGTATAGAGCACGTAGCGGGGCTGTTGATCCAAACACTTCTTATCACTGGAGTGGAAAACTACAATGAGGAAAAGTTTAAGTAAAAGACCAAGTTTCATTAAGTAAGAGGTTGTTCGGTGTGGTGCATTTGTTTTTTGTTTCGAGAGGGAGAGAGAGAGAGGGAGAGAGAGAGGAGCGAGACTCCAATAAACTTTTTACCATGTACAGCAATTTATCGCGGGTGCTCCCTACTGTGGTACATGCTCACATTAGTTAATAGTAAATAATACAAAACTATACAGTGGCTTTTGGTAGTCGCAAGAGATAACGCTCTAGCCTCTGGAATATCTTTCCTGGAGTTTCCGCAGGTTTGGGCAGAAACTTATCTATTTTCCAAATTCGTGAGCATAAAGTATGAACGATATTTTTGCTAATCTAATAATACCAATAATGAAGTTTAGCTGTGTAAATAAACGAATATTTACAAATGATGATGCCCTTAATAAAAGCGTAGGTGTGCGTGTGTGTAGTAGAAGGGATAGTATGTATTTGCCAACAGCAAGAAAAAGGATTAAATAAATGCCACATAAAGTAAATAATAATTATTTTGAGACAAAGTATAAATTCACATAGTTCCTTTCTTTTCCCCTAAAATCGGGGAGATACACAGTTGGTCGAGGCTTGCGGCTTTTGCTGACGATTATTATAATGAAGGAAGAAAAGTTAGATAGAGAAAATCGGATGTTTAAATATTTGGAAGGAAACGGAACGATGCATTATCCCTGATTTTGTTTCGCGAATATCATTTTGCTTCTGGTGATGATGTCTTTCTTGATATATCATTCACGTACCTAACCAATAATAAGCATATATCTGTTGCACTTTCAGTCTCATCCTTTTTGACCTCCACATAAGCATCCAACCAACCACCCACCCACCACCAAATGAATACCTTTTCAATCCGAGCCTACAACATGTTGTACAATTATTCCTGCCGGGGTGATTACTTCTGCTGGTGCAGAACCCCAAAAGATCCCTACACCGTTTTTGCTTCACTAGTTCTGCCATCCCTAAATTTCCTAATAACTTCCACTTACAAACATGCTTTTTGTGGTGTAGATAGTCGTCATCACAGTGAATCGCGTGAGATAGCAAGTTTTCCAATGCCGTGTGCATGTGTATGTGTCTGTGTGGCTCCTTTATACAGTTACACCACCACCACTTACCCCAATGCAGTGTTGTAGTACTTTGTTGCTTTTTGGTGACATATCTCGTTCGTAAACTTTACATAAACTGATAATGAAACAGTTTTAGCAGAGGATGATAGTCTCATAGAAAGAGAGCCTTTTTGGCATTAATCCTTATTTATAATAAAATGTATATTATTGTTATTATGATTTTGGCTACCTTACAAAATCCCAAGCTTTTCACACCACCACTCAATAAGCGCCCTGCATGCGTCTTCTGTGTACATACCTAAGTGTTATGTATGCTTTTATCAACGCAAAGTTTACATATATAATAGATTTATTTAATCGATAGATACTATTTTCCACTTTCCCTCCGTAATAAACATCATAAATTTGTGTAAAGTTTACCCAGTGATATCATATCTTGATAGCTAATACTTTGTAAGTTCGTTCACGGCAGCAGCAGCAGCCGCCGCCGCCGCCGACGCCGCCGTCTATTTCTATTGTAGACAAGCTTGCATGTAGCCTGCTGCAACGCTCTAGTAGAGTTTAAGCAGGGACAAGAAATATAGTTTTGGCCAAATAATAAAGTTGCCTTTTTCGAGATATCAAATATGTATGTACATGTGTGTATTGTGTTTGCTTCCCCTCCACCACCGCCACAACTGATGACTGATATGCTTGTGCTCCAAGTTATGGTTTTAAAAAGAGATACCACACTCACAGCTCAGAGCATAACATAAAATGTAAAAAGTAGGAGCGCATTAATTGTAGCGCGCCATATCTC
This sequence comes from Callyntrura sp. NNG-2020, assembly GCA_027744055.1. Lineage (NCBI taxonomy): Eukaryota > Metazoa > Arthropoda > Collembola > Entomobryomorpha > Paronellidae > Callyntrura > Callyntrura sp. NNG-2020. Next base: position 10,644 of record JAHZNE010000789.1, on the reverse strand, counting down.
AGTGAATATCTTACGAATCGTCCGAAAGGAGCAATAATAACATTATGTACGGCTGTTTTACCAATGTGTGGTTGGGCTTAACAACACCATCACCACCACACACCGGTGAAATATCGCACACACGCATGTACATACTCATGCATAACATTAATGTTTTGTTACCCGTGTTATCTAGATTTTTAACTTTTCTTTTGCTTACTTATTATTGCTGCCATACTTCTTTCTACAAATCTAGATATTACGTAGTTATGTTACTGCTCACAAAGTTGTAAAAATTTCACCATTTTCATATTTTGCTGCTGGGCCAGGCTTTAGACCAGGTTGGAGGAGAGGGAGGGGAGTTTCAAAGTAAAGAGACTTGCTCCTGTAGAGAAAGCAAGGGATATATGGTACTCACAATCAGCCAGGCAGTTCATACAACACGAAATGTATACGAGGGGACACGACAGCAGCAAGAGCAGCAGCGGTGAAACATTTTTAAGCGACCGCTGCTGCTGCTAAGAACTACAAACATGTTTCCATTCATTCTCTCGCTCTCTAGTACAGAAAATATGCCAACTACCGCCGACCAGTGGGTTGGAAACAGTGTATTATTTGCTTTTTACTGTACAGATTATCTACAACTTATCTATCATTTTAAAGACTTTTTTATCTTCTTTTTTCAATGCACATAAGCCATAAGCCAAGAAATGATGCACAGCATATATTGCTAGCATGCAACAAGACTCAACAAGATGGAACGTTGGAAATCATGAGCGATGCATGAGCTTCCCCAAAGCCTCAAAAACAGGATGATGCTCTCGCTACTACTCCAAAGAGTCGATTTTAGATTTGGTTCTGGTGCACTATCCATCCATAGGATGTGGACATTTGATAAAGAAGGAAACAAGCTGTTGGGCACATATCAAGTGTTACATTGCAAACACGAATAATAATGTGTGCTGGGTTAGAGCCTAGAGCATAGGCAGAGAGAGAGGCTTGCGTTGTAAAATTGGTAAAGTATAATGCAGAGAGATACAGATAATTGACGTGAGTCAATCATGTCTCTTTTTATATCCGTTTTTGTGTTATTTATACAATTTTAGCATCCACTCAAGTCTAAACTGCCTCCGTCTTAAGGATTTTTATCAAGTTTTGAGAAAAGCAAACATAAGAATTATTATCTCATCAAATACGAAGAAGAGTGAGAGGAAAACGACTGAAAATAAGAGTTTTATTTGATTGTGTAACCTCACAAAAGTATGTATGCATCTTGGCGGTGGTGGTAGTGATCATGATCAATGTTAGCATAACATAATGCGACAAACATCATCATCATCATCATCATCGTCCTCATCACCATCTTCATGATCTCCATAAATAAAATGGAAAAGAAATAACATTCTTTCTTCTTCTGTAATCAGAGCCACGGGATCAGTGCCTGGCTCTGTGGTGTACTTCGACCCGTGAGTGCAAGCCAAGCAAAATGATCAAGTGAATAAGAAACATTTTCTATTTACTTTGGGAATTTTGATCAACCTTCCTGCTCAATTAGTATGGTGATATTATGTTATGTATTCCTCTATAAGGAATCCTATCTTGGCCATAGTGTGTAGATTATTGGACTTCAATGAAGGATTCCAATCATCTCTTGAAGTTATCAGAAAGTGATATTATTTTTGCGTCGCGTTTTCACTGATTAATTTCATTTTTATGGTAGTGAGCATGCTCAATGTTGAAACTAATAGGCAAGTCGAAACGACGCAACGACGACGCTGCTGCTAATTTTTGAAGTTTGGACGACATAGTTTAATTAGAATTGTAATATCAATCACTTAAGCTGATCGTGATTTGATTAGAGAGGTAAAGTAGGAAACTTATAAAAGCGTCCTGGTATCAAAGTACAAAGACAACAGGAGCAACTAGGCACAACAGCCGCATAGCAGCAGCAGCAGCAACAGCAGCAGTTTTTTTTAGGATATTTCATCATCATCTTCGTAAAAAACGTCTTGTGGGATTGTCACGATACCTTGAACGAAATTTATGTACAAATATGGAAAAATTATCGCCGATTATGGAATCCTTTACGTGATACGACGCAACCTTTGGAACCGTCGAGGACAATATGATTTTTGAATGAAGTGCAGCATTACCATGATATACCAAAATGCTTGACACTGATCGTCATCATCATCATATATACCGATGATGACGACGAAGATACGTGTTGTGATTGCGATATGTCTTTGATGGTGAGATGGCTGCCGCATGAAATGTCTATTAAAATAATAATCACTTGGAATCTTCTCTGCTTGTAAAAAAAAGCTTCATGATGAAATAGTACACAGATGTAGCATGGAGTAGTAGGAGGACCAGCTTGATTATATAAGGAAACGTGTTACTAGTAGTACTACTACTGCTGCTGCTGCTGCTGCTGCTGCACTGTCACTCACCGTCTTTTCTATACCGCAACTCCTCATTTTCTCCTAATCTGTTGTTTTATGAACAAATATGGAAAAAACAAATAGGTAGTAAAAAGTGGTTTTGTTTTACCCAGCATTGACTGACTCAAGAGGAGTGAATCTTTGGCTCAGCTTGTATTTCAACACCGTTTCATAGATCATATATCATCAGGATAACATATTATCAGGCTCATATCATCATTACACTGAATACTTTTACCTCTATACACGTATATACACGCTCAATATTTATATTTATTTCGTATAATGTAACCAAATCAGCTTTTTACTGCACATTGTGCAAGCAGGATCCAAATCCTTCACAATCACAACGAATATAACTCGAAAAAAAGTCATTTGCCTACCTAGAGTTTTTTGTAGACTTCCAATAAAAAAAGGCGTAAGTACTTTTTTAACGTGTACGGCTAATCTTTACTTGTTATGAAATCTAAGACGCTGCTGACTAGCTGCTATATATAAACACACACACACAGAGAAAAGTCCATTGATTCAAGTATATCTCTGATTCATGCAGTAGCACCGTGACTTTCGAAAGTTCGAGGTAAAAAGTCCATCGTCTGAAACTTTTTTTTGTACTGATATCATCATCTCCTATCAGTAATTCACGATGGTCATCTCCAAATGCCTCCAACCTAAAAGGATATTAATATCAACACGATATTGTCACTGATGACGGGGTCATATCACCACTACATCCTCATTATTACCATCGAAAAGTGATACAGACCAAAAAGCTTAGCTTCGTATGTGTATTATCGCGCCAGTAGTAATCGTCAGTAATCAAGGATCATAATATCGAGAATGTAAAGTTTGTTGCAAGAGGGTTTTGTGCGCGGAGCACAGGGGGTACTAGCTACAGCATTAAAACGGTCCACTTGGCAGATACAAAACTTGAATAATTTCCTCAAATGGAAGATTAAATAAGGATATAAAACTATCCTTTCTCGTTCTTCGTCGCCTTCTCTTCTTCCAAGAAGCTGTATAATAACCATAACATATGCTGCTGTTACGGCTGCTGTTGCTGCTGCTGGTGTGGTGGGGACTATCTACTCTCCCTCGTCACCACAACAGAGAACGAGTCGTCATCATAACATAATCCAGTGGGATCGAGATCATGATAATGTAATGATGACGATATCAGAATGGCGATTAAACTGGGAGATACAAAAGTAACGTCTTATAAAACGAGGAAAAATGCTTTTGAATGCACACCAGAAATCATAAAAAAAAGTAGCCGTCCTGTTCTTCCACATTTACTTACCGCCACCAAGACTACTACTGTATGGGACTAGTGGGGTTGCTTCTCTCCTTCTTTTGGTAGAAAGAGTCATTCAACCAGTTGCTGATTAGTGTTCACGAATCTGTATCAGAAAAAAATGTTACTTTGATCGGCGATTATGATGTCGCTGATTTCTTTTATGCACAAATATATCGTATCGGACTCTTATCACAGTCCCATTTTATATGTCATTTTTCCTCGAAAGGCGTAGAATGAGAGGGAAATCCACCGTGCTTAAGTGTTTAAAAAATTGAAATGACCACTTTATTGCCCATTGTTTTCAGTAAAAGTTACCATTTGATTTAATTTAACTGTCTCAATCGGACCATTCATTACGGCCTAACTGCCGGCTTGACTCCACTCTTGTCATTTTGTTGCAATTTGGTCAAGATGGTCTCCAGAGCTTGTTTGGCTTGAATGAGTGAAGTGGTTGTTAGAAAGAAGTTGTAATAATAAAATTGTAGTTGGGCTGTTATTGTGTGTGAGTCACCAGCTACCACTACTACTTGGCTGTCAACTCTTTCGATCGGACAATGTGGTACAGGCGACGACAACACTCTGGGACAAAAGGTGTACACATAAACACAAACCTACCCCGGATGATGACATGCTTACGATTTGCTTCTCAACAGGGTAGGTACTGCAGGTATTATAGATTTATGTGTGTATTCCCACTTTTAAGACAACACGATTGAAATAAAGGGGCGGCTAATGTATGTAGCGGGTAGGTAGAAGCGTAAGCACAAAACAAGAGTCAAACATTCTTCCACTTTTTGACACGAACAACAGAGCAGCAAACAATTCAGAAAGGTGACGGGCAGATACATACTCATACAACTTATACGACGTTCCAGTGGGTCCGTATTTTTGTATTTGAACTTGTACAAAAGGCTGGGCAGTACTCTGTCTAGTAGCAGGTTGCTCTTTACTTTAAGAGCGACTGTGGAGTGGAAGAAGTGTGAGCTTCTGCCTGCCTATCATAGAATCATAGGTTGCATCCTGATTCCCATACGTTTTGTATCGGATCAGACGAGAAAATCTACCACATTCTTATCTTAAGTTTACCGAAAACGACGGTTCTCAGTTTTTTTATGAAAATGTTTCCGAATGAAGTTTTAGGCAGAGGGTAACAATGAAAGAATATATGTGAACTTATCACTCACAAAATCGGGGGAGGAAAATGTTGAAGACTCTCAATATCAGTACATAATGATAAGGAAATTGTATACAGCAGTATTCTATTCACGCGGAAAATTCATTTGACCTGACGCCAAGTATCCTCTCATTGATTCCGAAAAGACATTTTGTTGATGTTTGACTTTGACCATAGTGGTACTGGTACTAAACATGGTGGGTTGTAGGTAGTTCCTTAGCTCAGGTTAATATATATACAACCTAATCTATATAGTCATTTAAAAGCTCACCAAGCTAGAGATCGGATAAGCTTTTCTTCTAAGAAATATATAAGGAACAAGGATGTGCTTAAGATTACCTTTCATCAGAAAGTGTTTTATGTTCCCTCATAAATAATAATAATAATATAATAAATAAATATCCGATACGATTACGCCTTCACATGTAAGCTGGTAAACAAACATTGATTTGTCTCACTTTCTTTATTATTGGTATTAATATTATTATTAAATTTATTATTAAAATTATTATTTGTTGAAAGTTTCTCCTCTCCGATCAGACCCATTGATTTGTCGAGAGGGGAGAGAAGCAGGGAAAATAATGTGTACAGGTTTAAATAGGGACGATCCTAAGTAAAGTACACACACAGGTGAATCTGGCTGTCTGCGTGATTATTTTCTGGTGGAATCGGAATCTAATTTTACGATAAGGTTTGGAGCCATCCTAGAACGGTGATGAGACAATCGATAGTATGGCGCAGGGAAACTTGTTTGAAGGGTAATGAAGGAAACAGAAAAAGGCAGACACCATCTCAAAACACCAACATTATATAAAACTTTTGACATACCTTAGATTTTTCCTGCTTGCCTGATTGCCACAGGAGATAACAAAGGCAGGCAGGAGAGAAGGTTGAGAACATCATAAAGCTAATTAGTGTATCATCTAATTTGTATCCGTATATATAATGCAGGTGGATATTTTTCTGGCTTTAAGTTAGTCACTGACAATGTGAATGTCGAAAATGACGTGTTTTGATAAGGCAAGTGTATATTCCTACTTTATCACCGGTGTAGTCTGTGGTCTACCTGTGTGATGCATTGTTTTTTTTTCCTAAAAATTTTTAGTTTGTCATACTAACTGCAATGTGTTTCGGAGCAAGTGGAGTTATCCTTGACAAAGAAATATCTCCTCCAACAAAACTCGTATAGAATGAGAGAGAGAGATACTATGGAGTGCCAACACGCAATCTTCAATATCATTTTACTTCTAAAAAACCTTGAGGCAAATTCATTTTTTTTCTCTCTCGCATGGAGCAGCAACTTGCTTTTTTCTTCAATTTCATTTAATTTTCAACACTTTGATGATTCATTTTTCATTTCTGACTATCAGCCTAAATGATCTCAGCAGGAGGTTCCGTCTTTCTAGGTGGATAGTCCTCGATTTTTATGTCTGATACAATTCTTCGAAAAGTTGGTTTGATTTTTTTCTCTTTCTCTCTCTCTCTTTTGTATTTATGATTATGATGGCTGACAAAAAATAAAAATGCGTGGCGCAGTCGATGAAAGAAGCTAACCCAGTTAGTACCATTACAGTTTTCAAAATTTGTATTTGATGTGTTTCTCGTGCTCGCCACCACTCATTACTCTTCAGAAGCTGGTATCGTATTATGCTAAGCATGACGATGATCATCGTCATGATGCTCTTTTAGTGATGGTTTTTATAGATGCCGTTGTGTTACACGCATATATATACACTGTGCAGGGAGACGCGTAGACAGGTAAATACAAAATACAAGCAGGTTGAACACGATCAAACAACAATGAATGCAAACTGTTGCTTCTGGTGGTGGTGACGGCTGATAAGGAAATGAGAAATTTACGTGCGATCGTGTTTTTCTCTTTCACACCATCAGACAATTTTTTGATTGGACACAGAATACGAAGACGGTACGCTAGTAAAAAGTGGAGTAGGAGAAGAAGTGGAAAAAGTTTTGAAAATTTTTCAACAGTTGGTCTATGCAAAGATATTTCTTACTTATTCCTCAGATCTGATCACCACCACCACTACCACCACCACCACCTTGTCTGTTCTAAAGTTTCAAGAGGCTACACAAGATCCACTGTGGGGTAGTCATCAGCAGTACTTGTCTGTGTGTTCTCTTTTGTTGCTGTCGTGTGTAGTAGCGATGGTGTCAATTGATCGAGTGTTGATAGAATTCGAGAATCGAGAGGTGTGAACCAACTAGTTCGAAGGTGATGATGTTCAATTTTTGAAGAAAAAATAAGTATTAGTGGTATACTTGAATATATTGGCACCTTGCACTTTCAACAGGAACAATGTCCTGCTTTCTTGAACTGTCTGCCAAAAAGTCAGTTTACTGCGAAGGCCTTCGGCCAACTACTCAATAAAATATGAAGCGTCGATACAAATTTACTCTCTTTTACATCCTTTTATCTTTTAAACTGATAAACTTCGAGTCGTTTATTATTATTATTAAAAATTTGGAATTTCTCCGTATTCATTAGTAATCTCCCTTTAAAATTTAATGGACCTGAGTAAATTTACTTTTTCTCCGATCGTAATATCAGGTAGACAACGATAAACTTGTGAGTGTACATAATATGCATTTTCTCTGCTGTACTGTTTGGCACTCCGTTTCCTTTCTCAGACAGCTTTTCTATAGAGAAAAAATACACTCTTATCTGAAAATCTGCCTCAAACAAGTCTCTTCTCTGTCTTAATGACTTGTTTTTAAAAGATTACAAATCAAAAGTTCACTTCTTTCAGAAAAAAATCTACTGTCAGATAACAACAGCTACGATGATGCGATGGTGTAATTTGTGAGCTTGATTATTAATAAGTAGCGCTATTGGTAATACACGTAACGACTATATTTCAGAGTCTGTATGTCCGCCCTGAAATACATTCCCTGTTTAACCTTGCTAACACACTAACACTCTCGAAATCAAAGTTGTTCTCTCCTTCTCTATTCCCATTCCATACATAATAAATCCTACATCCTAAAAACCGTACATACTTCATGCCTACAAAACCGAGGAATATCAACATTGCTACGTATTATTAATTAGAGTCCTCGCCATTTGTTAGTCCCATCGTATTATTCCTAGCACCAGTAAACTTTCACGGTGCCACCTACAGATCCTATAACCATGAACTGCACGACACAAGTCATCAAAATTAAAATGGAGCGTAGATCCATGCTTTTAATTATTAAAATTCCATAAAACCGCAACCTCGTTGAAGAAGTAGGTAGTTATAAAAGCTACTCACTTACAGTAGTGTGTGTCATCCGTGATTTCTTTGTCTTCCTCGTTTTGCTGTGGAAGACAATAATATAACCATATCGTAATGCATTTATTATGCACAAAGCAAAAGGTAAATTTTTATCAATATTTTGCGTTCTTATGGAACAGCTCACGAAAATAACACAAGCTGTTATACCCCACCACATCTTCGTCTTCCCATTCTAATCTAACACTGAACTAATCTAATCAGCGCACAGAGAGAGAGAACAAAGCCCAAACTACAATGTATATACCAAAACCTATGAGAGGACGTTAGTAAATGGGTATAAAGACTCGATATATGTAATATCTAGCATCATATGCACCACTAGCAAAAGCCTATATTGTATATAACGAGCTATTAATACATTACTGTGCAGTTCCCACATTCTTTCATGCTGAATAATGAAAAATGAGCATGAAGAACAGTTTCTATTTTATCAGGAATTTTATGCTCATGGTATTACCACTACCACTATATGCCTGTGTGGCTTTTAGTTGGTTAAGAAGGGCTTATCTCTCTCTCTGTAGCTGTTGGGAATGAAGTAAGCTGTATCTACAGATAGATATCTCACAATTTCCTCTGCGATTCCTATCATCCATCTCGGCTGCTATTCTTCAGTCGTCAGAAAAAACTATTTATCCTGAACTTCGTTACGTTATACCTGTCCTTTTTATCCAAGGTTGTTGCAAGAAGAAGTCAACATTATATCTATCCAAAAGCACACAAGTTTTTTTTCGCTGGGAAATTACAATATTACTGCTTCTCTTTTCTTACTGCTATGAAGTTAAAAGTTTTTCGTCATCTCATGGGAATCAAAATGGATGGCATCACCTGATTTTCTCCGTGTACCCCTTAAATAACAATTCAAGCATTAGATTGAGAAGCTATAATACTCAAAAAGATAGGGAACGAGGGAAAGACAGATAGTACGTAGTTTCCAGTTAATATGGCATTGGCGTAGTAAAAGCAAAGTGTGTCTAGGTTTATATGAGTTGCAACAAAAGGGAGAGAGGGAAAAGGAGAAGAGAGAGAGAGAGAGGGAGAGAGAGTTTAGACGAAGGTAATACCATTAAACTAAATAATGTTGTATACATACTTCTGCATCTGACTTAACGAATTAGTTAGTTTTAGCATTCAATATTCAGCCAGACGCAGTCACTAAAAAGTTTTTTTGGTACTAACTGACTGACTGACTGTGAGTGGGTGAAAACAGATGCAAACTTTCAATTTCCTCCTGCTTTCTTCATCCATCCAGGGTTTCCAGCTCAATGAAAATTACTCAATTTGCATGGAAAGAGGTAGAGCCAAGAGGATTTATTTTTCTCCTTAAAGGCCACATACAATAGCTGTTGTTGGGACTTGTTTGTTGTGCACATATGCACACTCCAGCTTTTTCACGGAACAACACTACAGCTATGAGGGAACAGCGTGTGTACAAAAACAAAAACAGATACAAAGCTTGCAGGCGTGGAAGACAAAACTTCGGGAAATTAAGCAAATCAAAACATTTCCTTTCTCGGGTCTATTAAAATACTAATAATAATACCCCCGTCTCTACCCGCTACACTGCACGATATCGAGTAAAGGTAATAGTAATGAGGTTGATTAAGAAGTTATTAGAAACTGTCAAAGAAAATGGAAAAGAGATGCCTAATTTACATTTTCTCGGTAGCAATACATGCATATACATATCATGTACATATTTCTACAAAGCCATCCCCCATACAGTTCGATTAAACTTTCATGGCGGTATCCCGTGTACGTCCGTACAACAGAGGCAGGAGAAATATTCCGAGTTACTAAATCCCATGAAAATTCTATAATAGAATGCTTTCAACCATGGAATGCATCATATGCCGAAAAATTACGCTTATATTAGTTGGTATGTATGTGTGTAAACACTCGGATCATCATATCATAATCATGCAGTAAATACAGTCCACTATTCCACATAATAGGAAGTGTCATTAACAATTCAAGGCATGGCCTGTATCTCATTTGAACTGAAATCAAGAAAGGAAATAACGTTCTTCGCGGAGAAAAGGAGTAAAGCAGAAAGTAATACTGTTCACCCTTTTTATAAATTCCTAAGCATCTGGAGAAATCAAGAGTCTTTCTTCGCCCAAGAGCAGTATGGAATTGGAAGGTATACGTTACATACAAAACATTAAATATGCGTTGGTAAGCCTATAAAGTATGCGCATAAAAAACTCTTTCTACTACCCAAAGTCTCTCAGAGAGACGAATCCACGGAAGAGAGAGAGAGAGAGAGAGAGAAGAGAGTGGAAAACGGAGAGAGCATTTTAACCTTCTGACACATGTCATTGTCATATCATGGGAGAGACGAAAGGAAAAGGAGACTCAAGTGAAAATGAACGGACGGACGTGGGGTCATATCATATTGATACATTTCTCTATTATAGCACAATAGCACACAACTTGCCATATATATTATTATAT
>JAHZNE010000788.1:0-31332 GCA_027744055.1 Callyntrura sp. NNG-2020 | reverse complement strand
TTTAAAAAAACTGCGCTAGTTTTGTATCTAAAGTGGCCATTCAAATGACACTTCATTTATGAGAGGACAAAAAAATAAATTTTGGAATGGTTCTTCATTTCGGAACCGAAAAATTGCATCGCAGTAAAATGATCAAAGTAACATTATCAGATTATCACGCTCAACATTGGTTTATCTTTTAATTGAATTCTAGTTAGATGTTTAAACAAAGAATGCGCATATTCTATTATCTGCGTTCATTGCTCTTTAGTGCCGAGCCGATACATATCTTTATCTCAATTTTTTACCGATACTTCCTTATAGTAGCTAGCTTGTCGAATATTGAAAACCGTTTTAATAGCCATTAATTAATACATCACAAAGTAAAATTTGAACTACAGTGTACAATAATACCATTATACACATGCATGTCGTCGTAAAGATAATTATATACAAAACGGAAATAATGGTATAATAAAAGTTGAAAGCGTTATCTGCTTATAGCAAGTAATGCCGTTTTATATTACGTAATTGGTTTGTTATGGTATCGCCATCGCCTTTCAACATGAAAATGAGCTACGCATAAAATCTTATGGTATGCGATCCGACGGCTCAGACATTAGGGTAAGTCCAGATAAGAGAAGGACTGAAGTTTAAAAGAAACTGTTTTTTTAAAGCTCACAATTCTTCTTCATCCATTTTGTTGGCTGCTGATATTCCATCTTTCATCAAACTGATGCAACGCCAAGACAAGACTGCATCGCTACATGATACTAATACTAATTGGCTGGCCGGCATGGGAGACGCAAACAGGAAAGCGACTGCATCATAAAATGGGTGGGGATTGAATATATATATATATACATGCCGACACCGTCTTTGTCTCCTTGCCTTGTGTCATTGAAAAAACCATCTACACACATACAAAATCCATTGATTTGTCTACGGAGTACGTGATCCATGCTTTTATTTCATTTATATATAAGGTCTTTGTGTCTAAGAATCATCGAGACTTTGTGGGAAGGTGTGACGCTGTATTTTGCATTTTGTTGAATGAAAAAAATGAGAAATGAAGATAGTACTCAATTCTGATTTTTTGAGCTACGTACCACACGACACGTACAGCAGCAGCATACATCAATACATTTTAAAAAAACACAGTAACCTTTTCAACTGCTTCACACTTTCCTTCCATTCTACATTAAGTCTCATTGAGATTGGCACCGTTTCCTCAACGAAAGAAACAACCATGGGCAATAGGCAGTCCCAAATCACCACGATGCTGAAGAAGGTGGAAGTGGAGCACCCGCACCGATTATTGTACAATCTTACCCTAATCACACAAACGTATTTATTCGAAAGACACAAATTTTACATATCATGGTACCAACATTATCTACAATGATGATTCCTGACGACAGTCGGCAACTGTAGAAATATTACACCAACATAAAAACGTATTTTTTCTTCATGAGTAATTCGATGAAAAGATAAAAGCAGTGGCAATAATATTATTTGACTGCTGTATTTTTCCACAATGTGTCAGTATTACTTTATTGAAGCAAGTTTGCTCAAACAAGGAGTACAGGTACAGCAACGACAAGGCACTATATAGGAATTCACAGCTTTTATAGTTATACGATTCTATCTCAAATATAGCCATTACCCCCAACACAATACGGTATATATAGGAGTCATATACTTTGTTCCAATTCGTGGTAACGTAACACCAGAGTAAGCACATACCGGCTTTATTGCCCCGTATTACTCCGTTGTCCTTTTATTGTTAGTCCTTATGTAAGTACCTTATGGAACGTATTAGAGTCATATTTTAGTAGTAGTAGAGCTATAATGTAAATATGTGGAGTAAGAATCGAGGCAAAGCATGTGATAAATATATATTTGTACGGGCAAATCTTTACAATTCGAAGCGTATTGCACGCGGCAGCCCGCTGTAAGCTTTCTACAATTCTATACACTTGATGTTGTCCTAAAAGCACAGGGCACGGGGTACCGACGGAACAAATGACCATGGAACGGAAGGAAGGTGTTCAACAAACAGCTTACCTACATTATAGAATCCTTCCGAGCCTTCAATTTAACTGACGAGAAAGCCAAGTAGTGAATGCAGTAGGTACATTCTATACACAATGCAAGATGCAATTACCTTCATAAATAAACGTGGTGCCGTTTCTCGCTCATGCTTAAGATGCTTTTGACTAGCATTCTTGAATTTCTCGAACAAAAAAAACCGAGATCTAAGCATTCACAGAAATTTACACCATCAAGCTACCATTTACCAACCCACCTTTTAGTATTAGTACCACGTACCTACCCTACCCCATATAAAAATGTACTTCTCCCACAATCATTGAACCCAGAACCCAGAGAAGCTATATATACATACACATACCATTACCATGCTGCTTGATAAAAGTCTTTGTGTTTCTACTTATTTCACAGGCATTTATTTAATTTTCTATACCGTGTGTACCTACCTACGTACATACCTCCGTAGAAAAACCAACTTTTTGGGATATATGATGCCACTTGCTCAAGATATTCCTCCCGTTCAACTCTGTCGCGTCGTATATTGCGCTAAACTTGAAGAAAACTACAAAACAAAAAGTACAATAAAGTATTAATTTTTTTGTTGCGACTTTTTCCATGTGTGTATACACAATACACGCACGCACTTCGGATAACACAAGTTTTACATAATATTTCTTGGTGTTTTGTGTGCGTATGTGTATTTCGTGAGTAAATTGTACAGTACACACGTAATAGGAGTTCAATCATAATCGTCGTGGCGCATTCAGAACAAGCCAGCCAAAGCCAGCCACACACATCTGCAGCATCCAGCAGCAGCACCACCACCACTTATGTGTTTAGCTAGTGGCATACATGCATAATATATTTCGCATCTCGTATCGTAGTATGCACCATCAGCCGTTTTTCTATGCTTTACCAAGTGATATGTACATACAGGATAAAAATATAATATACAGAAATGCTATAATCTAAAACTTTATGCCATCCAATCCGCATCAGCAGGATTCTTTTTTTGTACTCAGAAAAACAGCGCTTACATTACATATTACCCTAATATTATAAAAGGTTTAAGGTTTAAGGTTTAATTATATAAATAGATAATCTGCCTGCTAAACAGAAATATAAATATTTTAGGTCTGTAATAACCTTTGACAATGTAAAATAGGCTAATATTCTTAAAAGGGAACTTGTATAGCTTAGGGAGAAACCAGAAAAATAAAAAAAATTACTTTAAAGCAACGCAACAATATTTACTATTATATTACTTTTAAGCTTTCACTCGGCATTGTATAGAAAACAAGTACAAGACAGAAAACGATAACTCTGTCGTAAAGTAAATAAATAAATAGTGTAATAACTTATTGTCCATTTTTTGGGGTGCGAAAGTACAGTCAACAGACAGCGCGGTCGTTACCACACTGCACTACTACAATCTGCAATGACTGCATTATTATTAGGAGGAAATTTTTATACGATTTACGACGGTAAAATAATTTGAGCGGATTTAAGGTATTTTGTTCGTCAAAAGCATACTAGAGTGTGCACGCCTTTTTAAACTTAACTGACAACAGAAACAGCACGTTAAATTTAAATATAAGAAATTTAGTTTTACACGTAAGTTTTAATATTAAGCAACTAAAGAAAAAGAAATGTTCAAGTTGTAAAGTGGTCGCAGCCGGGACATATGTCGGCAGAGTGAATAGAAGCTAGTTGTCGTGTGTGCGAATGGTAATACTACTAATTGAGTGTTGCCTGTCATTAATTCGAATGTTATCACGAGAAACGGTAGGAATAGAAAAAAAGAGAGCGCAGTGGTCTGTCTAAATTATTATTACCTGATAGGTCTGATATACTTCCGCCTTGTTTTAGGCCTTATTAGTTCAAATAAATGCCCAATAATAATAATAATACACAACGACACAAATATTTGTTAGGTGTACTCTGTAATTGTTGATTGTCTACTGAAATCTCTAACACATTAATTAAAATAAAAATTTTATATTAGAGTAATTTTGGGAGGGTGAAAATTATAACTGATAACTGATGGGTACATTTGACAGCAGTTGCTGTTTCCGGAGTAGTAGATGAATGAATATTTAACGCAATAATGAAATTGCAAGAATAGATTTAAATTACGCTGTCACTTATCTAGAGGTGAGAGGAAACTAGAAAGAGTCCGCCTTTTGCTAGCAGTCGGCAGTGCATTGCATGAGTGGAGAGTAAAACTTATTTTAAATCCTTCCAGTTAACTGCGGAAAGTGTACCACAGCGCGTAGTAAAATACTGGCTGGTCTGGTATAAATTCACGATATTCTGTCTTAATATTAAGAAAGTTTAAATACAAATAGTTAAAATGACGCTTTATGAAAATGTAAGTGTGTTCAGAATCTCTGAATGTGGGAAAAGTGAGCTTCGTTTTCCCGAACCCGTTGTGCTAAGGGTTGATTATGATCCTCAGGGATTACTACTTTCCTTTACGAAAAGTAAGCCAAAGTTTAAAAAATTAAAATATATGATATAATTAATATAATTTGTACTTGTGTATCTGATGTTGGTTTTTAATATTTTTATTTAACGCTTATTTTTCAGATGGAGACAAAAATCCAAATTCAAGTAAATTATATGAAACTTTAATAGAGAAAGGTAGCCCTCCGCAGAGAATTGGCAGATCTGGTTTCATGATTAGCACAGATATCGAGGCTTTGCTCATTAATATTCCTGCTGAAACGGGTAATTATTGGGAACAAAAATGAATGTTATCAAACAATCAACAATTATATTTATACGTTGGTAAATATTAAACCCACCATGTCCTTAATACTTATGACTTTTTGATTGTATAACTTTGTTTCAGATGGAGCAAGTTTCCAAATTCAGATAAGTAAAGGACTGAAAGGAAATGACTCTTCTGTGTTTGCAGAAAGAACAGAAGATTCCTCAGCCCTTCAGTACTTTCAGGTAGCTAACTTAAGTGCGAATAAAATATCTAATACTGAAATGAAGGGCACAAGAATATGATTAACTAGCAAATATTAACATTACAATACAATTAGTCACTATTATGCTTCTTTTCAGTTTTACGGTTACCTTTCCCAGCAGCAGAATATGATGCAAGATTATATACGAACGGCTACTTATCAAAAAGCAATACTGGCTAATTTAGGAGATTTTAATAATAAAGTGGTGTTAGATGTTGGAGCGGGCTCAGGTATCTTATCTTTTTTTGCGTGTCAAGCTGGAGCAAGAAGGGTTTATGCTGTAGAAGCATCTAGTATGGCTGTTCACGCAGAGGTAATTTAATTTAAATTTTTTGGGAAAGAGGGACTCTCATTTCATACAACTAATAACTAATATTGCTTTGTATGCTTATTATATAATTTTCATAGGCTCTGGCCGCAGCAAACGGTTTGAAAGACAGACTTAAAGTTGTTGCAGGGAAAATCGAAGAAATTGAGCTCCCAGAAAAAGTTGATGTCATCATTTCAGAGCCAATGGGATACATGTTGTTTAACGAAAGAATGTTGGAAACATTTCTTCATGCAAAAAAATGGTTGAAACCCAGTGGTAAGCACTTTATCATAAATAGTGTTAAGAATATGTGCTTGAGAAATCGGTTCAAACAACATACCTGTGATCTAGGTAAAATGTTTCCAACGGAAGGTGAACTTCATGTGGCACCCTTTTCTGATGAAGCACTATTTATGGAACAATGCAATAAAGCAAATTTTTGGTAAGGTATATAATTTTCTTTATTAATGGTATCTAATTATGACGACTGGCATTGTTACATCCATTCTCTCTATTGTATAGGCAGCAAAGTTGCAGTGCCCAAAAATATGATTATTTTCTATTACTGTAGTGTGATTATATTATTTTAATGTCTGTGACTTTGGCTTGAAGAGGTATTATTTATTTGGAGGTACTCATAAAGTTCTGATTTTAACTGCTGCAGGTGCGGTGTTTAATTGATACCCCTCTTATAGTTAAGCAGTTTCAAACATTAAAAGGACATGTTAGACTTAGCGCAAATAAAAGGTAATAATGACACATTAGTATCAAATTATCATTTATGATATTTTAGTCTTAACATTTATTGTTATTAATTTGTTCACAGGCAAAGCTACGATGTTTTGATCGACTTAGATTTGGAGGGTCGTAAAGCTTCCAACACATTAGACTTAAAGAATCCGTATTTTCGATATACTGGACAGCCACCTCAACCACCACCAGGTAGATTAGTTGTGCAATATTCGATGAAGTTCATGCATATTGCAAAATGCCAAATTAACCTTTCCTTTGGTGTTATAGGTCATCACACAACCGCACCCTCCGACAGTATCTGGTCAACGGTGGATGGTACTGGCAGACTAACCAATGGGGGATTAACAGTAAATGGATCTCTGGTCGATGGAATGAACACGTTTGTAGACATGACAGGAGCTCAAAATATGATGGGTGTTATCCAAGGGGCTGCTAATCTGGTAAGTGGTTTGAATTAGTGTCAAGAAAAAGTCAATAACTTACATTCTTAAAAAAATGGAACACCCAATAAAGTGCGTTTATTTTTGTGAATACAGGGAAATCCTCATCAAGTTCAAGCTAATGCTTCTGTTACTCACTACACTACCGTTCCCTTATTAGGAGATTATGTCGCAGCAGCTAGTGGCTCACCGGCACAGAATGTTTTGCTCAGTAATGGCACACCAGCACAGAATGTTTTGCTAAGTAATTCTAACGTGAATGTTCTCCCATCTGCGCATAACATGAATTGGTCACATTGACTTTTTATTTTTAATTTGAAGTCCAGATTGACATGTAAGTTTAAGTATATAAATAAGGCTACTGCAGGGGTACGCTCTAAATTGCACTGACTGCTTCCAGTTTTAGTGAATGTGACAAAAATAAACTTTCTATTCTTCTAAGTTGCGCTACTTTGTGTGTAAAAATTTTACTATCGTGTCATGAATAAAAAGAATCCATCAATACTTTAATTGAAGTTGTGTAGTGGACTGAGCAGTAAACTGAGTATGTGTGGAATTATAATGGACCACGGACTAGGGAATGATGTGATTTCTTTTACGTTTCTATTACTGTTTATCAAAGCACCGTGACTGATGAAGAAGATAAAGTGTAAATCTGGTTATTTTATTTTATTAATGATGGAGCGTGATGAATATTGAGGGCGCATTATTATGCTTGAATTAATAATGTACATGTCAAGGTGTAATTTAGTTAGTGTTAAATAAAATAGTTCGTCTGTGTCGGAAAATCATACAAATCCTGATTAGCAATGCGTGTACCGCACCGTGTATTAATAACGTGTTGCTAAAAGTTGGTAGAGGTTCGCCCTGTGTTCTAGAGTTTTAAGGTTGATATTGTAATACGGTGATTTACAATGATTGTTAGTAGATACTTAATTTTAAATGTCCAACCCCAATACTATACCAAGGTATTATTTTTTAGGATAACAAGAAACTAATAATATATTCTTCGACCTTCATTTCGTATTTTCATGATAAAGCAGTAGATAGATGTTCAAAGTTGTTTCATGAATGGGGGTATGAAAAGTTAAGTAATGGAACGTATGTCTGTTAAATCATTTTAAGAAACTGTGGTGAAATTAAACTTGACTGGAATAGATTTTCGGATTTATACAATTTTGATTTCATGCTTTCTTTGTGAACTTTCCATGGACCCCCAGGGTCCCAAAATATTTTATAGGATATCTCGTATAACTATTATTTTCTATTTTTTCCAAAGAGGTTATAATTTTTCCTATTCAGTCTTTAGCATAGCTTACGATATCACTGGTCTTATTCAGTTACTTAGTTCTAGGTAATGGCGATAAAAATGAAAATTGATTTTTGACCAATTATTAAAATTGTAAAAATATGTCACGTTAATTATTCGTGTGTTTGCTCTCAAAGTGAGAAAGTATCAGCAATGCCAATTTTGGGACCAGGAAATCGAGTTGGAAAAGAACCGGTGTCTTTAGTTCCTTCCCCGAAACCAATTCTCCGACAAAATAGGAAAACTGTGACTAAGGATAAAGATGTCGAAAAGGGACCTGAGTCAACTCACACTTCCAACTTAACCGTACCAACATTGAATCGAAAAACTGTCGGACCAGAGGGGAAAACAAAGGTTATTAAACCTATTGTGAAAACCGTCGATGATGACAAATTAGAATATGACCCAGAAGACGATGTGTGGATCCTTGACGAATGTAAACCATCATTTGGAAGAAAATACGCAAGGAGTGTTGTAGAGGCATTTCATCCTGTGTTGTACACTTGCATTTGTTTTGGCCTATTTCCGTTAATTCCTCGACGATCTAAAGATGGAACCTATACATTTCAATTTTCATGGTTTTCATTTGTCACCATTCCTTTTCTCCTGATGGCCACATTGGTGATCGGCTCAACTTTGTGGATGTTGATCTCTATCTTCTGTATATCCATTAATTTACCCGAAGCTCCTAACACAGAACAGAAGTCTGGCGATATCTACAGATCAGAGGAAATATTTGTTTACAAGCGTAATGTTGTAAATATTGTAACAGCACTGACGAGCTTTGTCCATTTGACAATTTGCATGCTTTCAGTGTTTCTTCGAAGGGAGTACATAGCAAAACAACTAGTTTATTGGACGGAGTAAGTGCGCTTCAAACTGTAAAAACTTCATTTTAAAGATTTAACCCTCTGAAGACGCCTTCACTCACACTAAGACATGCTAAATTTAAAAGAAACAATGTCAAAAAATTTCAGAGTGGTAGAATTGCTACAATTAGACGTTGGACATAACGTCGGGAAGCGGCTATTTATAAAGATAGCAATTATCACAGCTTTTGGAATTACGGTTATCACTGTACACTTTTTGGATTTTTCACCATCCTTGTCTAGCGCAGGATCGACATTTTACGTGATGATGGCTCGAGTTATTGACCCTATATGTCACTGGCATAATCACATGAAAATACGCGGACTGATATGTGCCACCGTCCAGTTTTACTGCATATTTGGTGGATATATGTATATAATTTGGTTTTCCTATAACTGTATGATACTTACCAATATTTTACGAATTTGGAACAACCGATTCCAATACTGTTTGCATAAACGTAAACAAATAACACAAGATTGAGTACATTCAGATTCCAGCAGATTTATATTTAGTTCAACAATAACAAGATCCTTCCATGTTTACAGACATTTTGGAATATAGTGGTGTACAACAAAGTAAAGATGTACGGTTGGGCGCGAGAACCGCTAGTCGTACAAGCCGAGCGAACTTGTTTCAAGACCATTTAGTGATATTTAATTTATTGGAAGGTGTGAACGCTCAATTCGCAGTCATCTTGGAGTCATTTTACCTTGGCACTGTAAGCATTGAGAGAGCAAAGTATGCCCATTATTTATTAGGTTTGGTTTGGTTCAAAGGTCAAAACCATGAGCTGTATTATAACAATGCTTCTTTATTATTATTCACTCTGGAGTCATTCATCTCATCATATGCTAAATAATACATAATGTATTCAGTACTGTTCGATCGCTTGCGTGGTTTCTACCATTTTTTATGCATAATATATTTTAATTTTAATTAGATGATCATGATTGTCTTTGAAGCCTACGGGTTTGTTCATGCTTGCTTTTATGACGAGTATATCAACTGCAATCGACAGTGGGACATGATACCATTTTTGCTGTATTTGGCATTGCAACTTTATCTATACATTTCAGTGACACTTGAAGCAACCAGCGTCGCTGATGAAGTAATAAATTTTCAAATTACTTCAGTTCATAACTACAAAATTTACTGTTTCAAGGTCGCTTATTTAAGTTGGTTGAATTCCTGTTCACAGGCGAGGCACGTGCTGGATATTGTGCGAAGGAAGGGCATGATGACTTCAAGAGTGGATAACGAACTCTGGTTCATGTTGAGTATGCGACTATCTTTTGGAGGTCACGAAGATGTTGGGATTATAGGTGGTGGCTTCTTTTTCGTAACAAAGGCATTTCTTCTAGGGGCTATAGGGGCCATTACCTCTCATTTCATTATATTTTATCAGTTTGAAGTACCATATTCTCAGACTGTGGAAGGAGATGAAAATTTTGTGCGTTTAAATGTAACGCAGTTAATTGAGCAGCTGGAAGGCAATACTGCGTCATGCTGATGTGTATTCGTGGAGTTTTGGGGTATTATTTAGTAGTATGTAAAATGTTAATTTCTTTACAGTGCAATCTATGTATCTCATCTTACCTTTCTACTTTGTACAATCTCTCATACTAAGTCAAGTCCTTTTTTGTTTTTATTAATGTATACTGAACGCAGAGTTCATAGTCTACTATGAAGTACATTAAAATACGACTTGACGTTCTGTGTCGTTAAAGACACTTGTATTTTGATTTGCATTATATTTTATGAGCATATAACACGGAGATCATTCAAGAAAAAGTTCGTACACGTACACAGGTACATCATAGAATTGAACGAATTAATTTTCAGTGCTTTTGACAGATTTTTGTCACCTGTCCCTTGTGGTAAAGGGGTCTGTGTAGTTTCATCTCAATGTAAAGTAGGCAGATAAAAGTTTTGAATCATTTATATGAACTCTTGGAGCAGTATTTCAGTCACCAAATAGCATCATTAAAGCCAAAGTCACAGAAGTAAAATCACGCCATGCACCACAAATTGGCATTGACAAAAAGAAGGAAAGAAAGGGACGAGGTGGTGATAATGGAAGGTTGTAAGAAAATGAAAATACTGCAACAAGCAATAGTGATGCACCTTTTTGCGCAGCAGTATTCTCGGTGCTTTTGGCGTTGGCGGAATGTTGGTCAAGTTCTCTCAATCCCAGTGGCTACTTTGCGGCTATCAGCAACGTCTGTTGAACATTATATCGAGTTTCTTTTCTGTTGCATGCTAAGTTAACGTTTGGCCGCCGAAACATCATCTTAATAATATCTTCACGGTGTGTGTATATATGCGACTAATATTGTCTAGTTTGTAGCAAATGATCTTGATTTATGACAGTTTTCATACCCCAACTTTTTAATAACGTGACTGATTTTCCACACGACATAACACAATGCAAGGAATAATATCATCATCACAGACTATATGGAGCCAAGCGAAAAATAGCAAGAAAGAATTCATATATTCATTCTTCTCAGATCATTAGCACGTCTTCAGTAAAAAGATCTCTCCCACGTAAAAGTTATTTTAGGTTCGAAAATCATGTATACAGCGTGATGAACATGTACCTTGTAAAAAAATTGATAATCTTTTTCACATCTTTCCTAAATTGTAGACCAGAGTAGTTCAGTTGGCACATAAGCAATCGAATCAATACTATAAGAAACATTTTTGAGTTTAGGTAAAGAGCAAGGAAAAGTAAAGCAAAGCAAACGCGTCTCGTGTCTAGATAGACTGCGCCACATCCCAGTGTATATCTTAAAACGACTTTTAGAATCTGCCATTATAGTGCCGGACAAGAAGAAGATGCCAATGATGATAAGTAATAATCAAATGCGAAATAAATACATATGAGCAGATATTTACCTAATTTTGTGTTACGGCTGCGACAATAAATAACTATCATCTATTATTAAGGCATTCATCAACTTTGAAATGAAAAATAGACACTTCATCTCATTAATTGTAATATTACATATTTCATTTTGTCCTGGTTTGGAGATAGATGACATTCTGCTGTGTTGTATCTCTTGTAAAGTGTAACTCCATAACTAGTGGGCCATCGTTTACTACGTTTTTTTTCGACTTGTCATGATTGTCCGCAACGGCATCATCGGCACAAAAAGACCATTGTGATGTCACCTGAGAAATCAAAAATAACTTTACTTCGCGTGGGGTAATTTGACAGCGATGATGATGACCCTGTACTTTGACGAAAATAGGTAACAATGTGCAAAAATCTATTTTAATTCTAAGCAGACGTGTCATGATTTGGCAGAAAAGGGTAAATTTGAAATACGATAATAGACAGTCGTATTCGGATGAATAGGGTCATCAAAAATACAATGCTCATCGTCAGGTTCCCCACAATTTTTTGAGATAACTTATTAAAATAACCAAAAATATGTGCAAAAATCTATTTTAATTCTAAGCAGACGTGTCATGATTTGGCAGAAAAGGGTAAATTTGAAATACGATAATAGACAGTCATATTCGGATGAATAGGGTCATCAAAAATACAATGCTCATCGTCAGGTTCCCCACAATTTTTTGAGATAACTTATTAAAATAAACCAAAAAAGCTAATTTATGGTAACTCGTTTGCTATTTTGGCCCAATTGGCTACATGCTAGCACTTGTATATACGTGTAAGATTGTAGACAACATAAATGTATGTATGAACTTTAAAAAAAAGGATTGCAATTATTGAAAAAAGCGATACATGATGCATTCACGTAATTGATAACGATGAAGTCTACGGCGTATAGCAGAGCTGTGGGTGAGGGATGTGACACATGATTACGATGAAGCCCATATTTCATAATGGCAAATTAAAAAAGACACACAATTTTCCAATGTGTACCTATAAAAGAACTAATAATAGCTAATTAGTGTTGAAATACAAGATTCGCCGATACAATTTTATCAAAAGAGACCGGATAGTTTTGCGTTAGTGTTGGCAAATATTTATATTTTTTACTCCTTTTGATTTGAAAAGAAATACTCCATTACTTTTCATGTCGTTTCTTTCTTTGGATTAGGATTAGATAAAAAATGTAATAAGTGTGACAGAATGTCAAGGCATTCGAATATCAAACTCCAGTGAAGTAGTAATCTATTCTACACGCTAGTTTTTGTGGCATTGAAAAAATGACATTAATAAAAATAACAATAACGTAATTCTGATTGATTATGAGTGCTTGTACGATTAGCACTTGTAAATAAATTGGCAACAATTTCAATCTGTTAAAAGAGTGGTCAACGAAAAGTACCTTTGGACACAGTCAAATCATCAACTGGGACTACCTTTACTAACACGCCATAAATGTTTATGGTTGTCACTTTTTTGGTTGTACATTTTTGGTTTTTGTACACACTCCACTAGACGCACAAAACAGTGCAATAATGTAGACTTATCTTCACTCTACCGCCAATCAAAGTGTCACCAGACACCACCACCAACCTTTCGCTGCCATTACTGTTTCTGTCTATATGGCCTTGCAGTTGCAGTAATGACTGACCCAGCTAATCCATTTTGCAATGCAAACTTCAAACTACAAACAGAAAACTTTTATTGTTGTTATTTATCTGTCAGCAGAGCAGATGTAATTGTGCTTCCCGTTTTCGAATTCACTCAATTTCAAATCAAGAGTTTGAGTGTGCTCGCTTGGTGTCATTATCTTGCATGTTATTATCATTTTTGTCAGTTTACAATCATCCTCACCAACCCCATTATAATGTATAACTGAATAATGGAAGTCCTCTGCAATAAATATGGTGTAAAAGAAGAACCACATAATGTCCTTCAGTTTTTTGCTGATTCTCTCAATCATCATAATATAAACGTCATCGTCAACACTTATCTTTAAAGGAAAAGTCTTCATTATCTCGTCTCTCTCCTCTCTCTCTAGTCTCTACAGCTTCACGGGGCTCAATGTGAGCACAACAATGAAAGTGAAAAATGATGCGCGCTTTGACGTTATGTAATATTGACAAGTAGAACAGCCTTATTAAATCCTCCCTGTATCATTTGTACTTGCACTCCCAAAAAGTCTGAGATCAAAAATTGAAGATGACGAGATGCGGTCAACCTGAATTCATAAATCTATAAGACTGTTATCAGCGTTTAATTGCATTTTGTTGTTAGTGCAAGAAGCGTTTTTTGGATAACAGTGTACCACCTTTTCGTGAGTTTGTGAATGACAGAATGAGCAATTCGTTAAAAGTGTACTGCCATATTTACAAGAAGCAGTAAAGATATTATTTTGATTCCCTTTCAATTGATTTTTAGTACTGTCAAGGACAGGATGAAAAAAAAATATGTAGATTACAATAATAATAGTTCACCCTTCATTTGCTTCCTGATTATTATCGCGTTATTATTAATATGAATCTTAAAAGGACCAGCTGCATCAGTTTTAATTGTACGCACTTTTAAACCCACTTGTCGAAAGGAAAACTTGTCCTTGATGTTTTCTACTTTGAGAATGACAATGATGAATGGGATTTGATTTTCTATGCGTTCCGTTGAACATTGAAAAAGTTTGCTCCATTTTTTCACTTATTACGACGCATTTGTCGTACAGACGAACAATAATGCTGTTTTTCATATATTTTTTTTTTCAAACTCGTGTTGAGTGTGCTTTAGTTTAATTTGAAGTGGTTTAATAGGTATATATATATATATATATATACCTGGCAATAAACTAACTGGTCAGCTTAAGTATCCAGACAAGCTTAAAAATTTGGCAGCATCCTTACAACTAGCTTTGTTCTACACAAACTTTGAAGTCTTTGTGTCACAAGTCCATCTATTGTATAGTACAGGGCGTACCTAAAATAATGATTTGGCGAAAAAAGATTCCGGTAGCTGAGATTCAATCAACCTTACAATATGCTGCAAAACGTTTTACAGCCTAAATGAATTTATGAGTGACGTTGTAATAAAAGATTTTTTTAAAAATGTTTTTTATAATTTTATAATTTTTAGTTTTATAATAATTTAATAACTTTTAATTATTGCTAACATTGTGGTGTAATTGAGAGTATGTAGGCAGTAATTGGTCCGTAGCCATGTGTAGTAAAAATTTCTTTGTGTGAGGTGTGAATTGAATGACTAGAGGAAGCAGACAGAATTTGCGTAGTCTTCGTCAACCAATTATTCGTATGTTTTGCTAGATTGCAGTATGTGTGTGGTAAGCAAATTATCACTTAAGTCCTCTCAAAGGTTTAACAAAAATGTCTTGTAAAATATAAAGGTCAGCATTTTAGCAATGTTCTCTACAAGACAACAGCACGAGGACGTGTTGTCTTGTTTGGTATTGCATCTATAAAAACCAGAAGACTGTAACCAATAATGGCCGTTTCATGCTGTACTACATTAGCAAATATCTCTCGCTAGTTTCTTGCACTCTTTATAGATTAGGTACTTAAAAATTGAACTTGAAGCTTCATTTGCCACATCCTTAATAAAATAACAAAAATAGAATACGGAACAATATTTTTCATTCAACCATAGCCTTTTATACGTTGCATTTTATCAACATGCTCACAATATAAACAATAAATCAACCTTCCTCCCTGTAACCAAAAAAAAAACTTTCTATTGAAAGCTNTTTTATTAATTACATTTTATTTTTTAATAACTCATAAGAGCTACGAGTCTAAACTTGTGGTTTTTATATTTTGTGAGTAATGAGTGCAATCACAGTGATTAGTTGGCAGAAATAACGGTAAGTGAACATTGCAATTAACGTTTTTTGTAACAATCAGAACAATTTCTGGCATCTGCCATTACAACATATAGACGAAATACGTTGATATTTGCTATCATTGCATATAGAACATAGACAACTTTTTTCCACTTTTTACACTTTTACACTGTAACTGATAACTGATATGCTTAAAATAACAAGATATGAAATGTATTTGATATTGTATAACAGTAACAGCATATATTTGATCAAAATTAGCAAACAAAATGTTATATTAGAGATGAAGTTGGAAGCCTAATGCGTATGATCATGATTATCATCGTTCATGTAAACAACTACATGAACGTAGGAGACGAAATTTTGAATGAGCAATTGCTAAAAACAAACTAAAATCATCTATCAAAAATATTTGACATTGTCGGTATCAATTCGTAATATTTGTAAATTATGACAAGGTTGAAAATCTCGTTTCACCCCTTCGATTAGAAATACGTATGAGGCACAAAAAACGCATTAAGTGATGGTACCATAAAATGTTTTTTAAATTAATAATTCGAGAAGAAGAGGTAATAATGCCTTATTCATGGATGTTCTTCGTCATGATTAATGATAGAAGTGATGTGCCATTTTTTGAAAATCTACCAAGTCAAGGATTTTAGAAAAAAGTTGGAAGCCTAATGCGTATGATCATGATTATCATCGTTCATGTAAACAACTACATGAACATAGGAGACGAAATTTTGAATGAGCAATTGCTAAAACAAACTAAAATCATCTATCAAAAATATTTGACATTGTCGGTATCAATTCGTAATATTTGTAAATTATGACAAGGTTGAAAATCTCGTTTCACCCCTCTTGTGTTTATTACATACGCATACATAAAAAACATCCTTTACCTACACATATGATTCGAAATATGTTTGTACTACTTTATATTTTAAAATTCCCTTGCAGCTTGACCACAGGACGGTAATGAAGACATCCATGTGAAAAAACAATCGGTTGGAATGAACCTAGAATATGCTTGAAAAAATTCTACATCAGCGCATTTAGCTTTTTTGTTTGCCCCGCAATTCTACATGTGAATCAACCCTTAATATTTCAAAATTTTGAATTTTTTGTAAACGTGCCCATAGTGCATTCATTAAGTGATTGATTACTTGATCTCGGTCAATCTGCACATTTATATAAATTCTGCACACACCTCAAAAGTGCATTTCTTTGACTCGCGGTTAGTCAAATGATGCAAAAACGTAACTGAGCATGCATATATCCATTGAAACGACATGTGCTTTTCTGCACTTTTTTAAGGCGTGATCATTTATTCGTAATGCAACGCTCGTCTATTATACCATATACACATTACGTTAATTTAACCTTAATCTTTGTTTCCAAGAATTTAAAGTCACAACAAAGAACTTCTAATTGTAACGATAATGCATGTATGATTGCCTCCGGCGCTTTTCACACTCTATGATGCTGTAACATTTTGCATAAAACTGACTGACGATTAGTTAATAATATGACATTTTTATGCATTAATTTTGCTCCAAATTTGTATATTATGGAGGTGTGATTAAACCTCCAAATCAAATCATATTTTTGAATGCAAAACGTGTCTAAGAGATTTCTGATGGAGATTACATTTACATTCATATAGCTTTCCAAAGGTTGACATATTTTTCAACAAATTGCTACAAATTCATGTTATTTCATAACGCAATGAGACACCTTTCAAAGTTAGGATAAGTCCATAAGCAGCAGAAAATAATGAAAAAAGCAGGAGTTTGTTGAATAAGAATGTTAATACATCATTGCACGTGTTGCACGTTACATTGCAGCATAAATACAGACTCATGAAATAAAATAGCATAGTCGTAATTTAGTAATTTTATTGTATTTACTAGTGTGTAGCAGTAGCCATTTGGTGCATTTACAGTCATTCTGGAACAAATAAAGTCAAAACAAATCTTTAGGTGTGGCACCGGCTCATGCGTCATCATGACAGGTTGTTACAGGTAGTTCACGATTTACGAATTAAGATAATATTATGATATTACACTGCTTTCATAGTAAAGTAAAAGCCAAGTAACGAAAGTGTCATTTCTATTGTCGACTCATGAAAGGCCAATAAGCTGTAATTATATTTTACGAATGTAAGGGATTCTATTTGCAAAGCAGGATAAAACCACACGCAAAGCAATAAGCTGCCTAAGGATAAGGGGGCAATGTATAATGGAATAGAGAGACAAGCTACTGGCTTTTAATTACTGTACTGATTAATTTGTAAGTTCTAATTTAATCACCAAAATATCGGGTATGAAATGTTGTCCTTTGTATTTAAGCAAGCTTTAAAGCAGTTACAGTGGTGTATTAAACTTGACAATTATCAAAAGCACATTTGAAAACCGCCGGAGCTCTTATACAGCTTTTCTATAATATACATGTAGCGTTTTCTGTCCTCATGAGTCATAATTGCTAGAATATGGAAGGACATGTTATATATTTATTGATATTTTTTACTATAAACTTCATTCTAACAGCAGTGTCTAATTATATTTATAATTAAGTGAAGGTGCGAAGCACGTGTCTTTAAGCAAAATAATTAAAATCTACGCCTCAAGTAAATTGAAAACCAGCTTGTCTTAAAGGAACGTTTATGATGGAATTTGATTATTAAATGTACGACCAGCTAGTTCTACGTAAGAACAAGGTAATGTTAACCTCCAACTCTCCGTATGCATAATAACTTTTTAAAACACATTAGAGTAGCTATGAACATTATTTCAGACTTTCTATTCGTTAATATGCTGCCTAATGAAGAAAGGAAAAATTAATTACTTGAGTTTCCTCTCTAATTACCAATTAGTAATTAATTAGAAATCGAGCTAATTGAACTACACTGATTCAAATATATTGTCTGTTGGCATCAGAAGTCTCCTTATGATTTGCCGAAGTTGCTCAAATACTTTAAATGTTGTTCATTAGCGTCAAAGTCATAGCCCGGAGCAAGTATTCCAGGCAATCAAAGGGAATTTACAAAGTCGCTAAAATGACATTTAGATGGTCGACATGCATGTACAATGCAGAATGAGAGACATGAATTCATTATAAAATATTAAATAGATATCCAGGCTTGAACGGCGCTTCCTGAAACATATTTGGATTGGGAAAATCTTTGTGCTGCAGNATTTTCAGCCCTGTTGATTAGCTAATGGAGAATTTTTTTCTGGCTGTGGTGCCCTCAATTGGATTAATAGCCTTCGATTCTATATTTAAAGTTAACTTACCTTATTAACTGAAGTGCACGCTGGTCCTACGTTGTTTTTCTACTTTCATAGCTTTTGTTTACTGCCCATTTGAAAGACTGTTATCAATTATCAATTATCTTTTATAATCGTCGTAACAGACTCAATCCTTTAAGCCGATTCATAGAAAACACCAATTAAGACATCCGTCCGTCTTAATATTAACTGTTGATGTATGTAGGGATTCAGGATTCAGCATTACAAAGGAAACAAGTAATTACAGCGCATAGAAATATTATTGATATTTAAAAAGACAGCGAACGATTAATTTTTTATATGTATTTCCGTACCACTCTTCACACGGACACGACCGTCCTCATCAGTCAATTTAGTGTTGATGAATGACTGATTGTTCAGATTTTAAGATCCTTCCCGTTTCAACTTAATTTGACTAGTTGAATCTGCATTGTTTTTATGTATATTTTAAGAAAATGCAGTAAAAATAAAGTTGTTTTAATAACTTTATGGCAAAGTTGTACAGCCATCTTTTTGAGCGTTATGCAACGCCGTATTATATACCTATATATATACAGTGTCAAACACATTGGGTGACAAATCGCTTCCATTTAAATGCATTTTAATTTCATGCATTTGTTGTTGTTCAATAATAGCACGCGATTATCTTTTACCGGTAGTATTTTATGCAAAACTCTTTTTATACAAACACTATGTATGCAGTTAATTTCCGGGTGCAAGGTAAGTACCTACCTACCTAGATATTCACATTCATTGACATGCGTTGGGTTAAACTTCGGACATTCTACCACACCACATCCTCTTGCAATCGCGATGACGTGAAGAGCCAAGTCAACACGTAGCGTCGTCGCTTCGGTGCGGTGTAGCTGGTGTACTTTTCCTCCAGGCAAGCCGAATGTAAGAAAAGCGTTTCCTTTTTTATTCAACTTCTAAAGTGGACATTCGTACTTCCATTTTTATAACATCATAATGAGGGAAAGGTGAAATAAATAAATATTAGATTGCAACTGAATTTTTAGCATGTAGAGTCGTTTATAGATTGAGTAACGTCGCACAAATGCCATTATGCGCTTAGGCATGTACTGTAAGTAGTTGTCATAATGAACAACTAATGAACTATTAATATTACATTGTACAGTACTGAAGTAGAAAATTATGTCATATCTTGTGGGCATATTTTGCTCCTTCATCAATTTGCAGAGTACATAAGTAGGCACGTAATTCATTGACTACGTTTATTGTATTTTTTTAACAGTTGTTACTTAATAATAGCAAAAAGTGCCAGCAAAGTGCAAGTGTAAATACTTGTACAAAGAAATAGGAAATGCGTTTTCCCCTAAATCACGTCCACTACCACTCTTCACCTACGCGTTTAATAAGTGTTATAACCCCAATTTGTGGTTGTTTGTATTGCAATTTAACTATACGTGGGCATTTACTTGATGATGATGGGCGCAATAAATGTGTGCTTGAGCTTACAATATTTGAAAAGACGAAAAGCCATTAAGAGTAACTCATAACTTTACCGAAAAGTGTAATAAAGTATAACGCACACAACAGTTTCAATAGGTGTGGTAATGGTAAGCGTAATATACACTTTTTACAGAAATGACAAAAGGTTTTTAAAAAACAATTAAGTTGTTGTGCGAATACGTTGTCACTTGTCATAAACCTGATAAAAAATTATCTCCTTTCCAACTTGCGAATTGTGCGATGCAACTACCGACTACCACTACCGATCATCCATATCTTTATCTCAAAGAGAGCACGTGCAGGCAATTCCGAATTTCGTTCTAGAAGACGCACATAATTATAGAGAGATTCGGAACTGTAGTTAG
Organism: Callyntrura sp. NNG-2020; assembly: GCA_027744055.1. NCBI lineage: Eukaryota > Metazoa > Arthropoda > Collembola > Entomobryomorpha > Paronellidae > Callyntrura > Callyntrura sp. NNG-2020. Next base: position 10,767 of record JAHZNE010000788.1, on the reverse strand, counting down.
TAATAGTAATTCTGTTCCTTTTTTGCCTTTTTAAGAAGAAAATGTCCTATGTACAACCATAAAGAAAGAAAACTTATGAGTAGGTAGTTAGACAATTTTATGAAAGATTTTTTATTTGGAATTTAACAAAAAAATTACAGGTAAATTGACAATTTTGTTGTCTGACGTGTGAGTGAACAGCATTTTATGAACCTTGGACAGGCTCCCCACCATCCTGCTATTATATATGCCTTAGCCAATTTCTCATTCTGTAAACAATTGGCATTTGTAGAACACGCCAAGTTGTTTAGTATCAATTAAGTAAAGTGAATTACGTGAACATATTATGTGTAGCGACGTGAGTGCTCATACAACAAGCAAGCGTCTGTTAACCAACCAATTTTAAAACGAGGTGGTGTAGGCATTTTTTAGCTTTACGTGGCACACTTATGTCCTGCTGTGTGGTTTTAACTCTTTTACTTTTGGGAGAGACAAGGAAGAAGTTTTTCCACGGAGCATTTTACTGAAAACATTTTTATGTGTTGAACTGATTATTAACGTGTTCTTGATGACAATCAAAGCTAAATTATAATCAGGTTTTAATTGCTGGGAAGGAAGTAAATCGTTTTAATTTTGAATGACTTGTTCCTTCCAACTTCCAAGATATCTGCCAATGCGACGGTTACTTGTCATTAAATGCCAAATCCGCTCACTAAAGTGCGATCCCGTGTTTACAGTTGTACACAGCTTTGTTTACTTAGGTATACACATTCATTTAAGATAATTGAAAAAATGCTTTAATTAGTTCAGTTAGGTACCTATCAATATGAAATGGATAACCCAATAAGTTAATTAAAAGCCTAAACGGAACATTTAAATTACGTTCAGTTCGTTCCTCTTCCTTTATACAGTTGTACACAGCTTTGTTTACTTAGGTATACACATTCATTTAAGATAATTTAAAAAATGCTTTAATTAGTTCAGTTAGGTACCTATCAATATGAAATGGATAACCCAATAAGTTAATTAAAAGCCTAAACGGAACATTTAAATTACGTTCAGTTCTTTCCTCTTCCTTTACTAAGACACGTGAATATTTGTTACATTAAAAGTAGCCAAATACTACACGGTTTAGCCAGAAATATACCCTACTTCTTACACCTACATATGCTATGCATGTAAGTATAAATCTGGCCCTCCCATATTGTCGGTGAGTTTCGCAAATATGATTTAAGAAATCTTAAATTTAAGATTTCTTAAATCTATTGTTTCGCACTGCTAAATTTAATGACAAAGGAAATTTACAGATGCTAAGGAAAACAGCCCCTTGGTGTTATCAGCTTTTGTAGCAAAACTTCCTACAAAAATGTTCAAGATTCCTGCTTTTAGATTTGGCACCACAGATACCAATAGTAATAAAGTATAATCAAATGTCATCGATCAACGTATCTCAGTCAACGCGCGCAATTTAGGTGTTGCTCATTTTCCTGACCTCGCATTTCCGGGTTTCCGATTTTGATGATGTCAGCCAAGTAATGAATTCCGACGAATACCAATGCACTAAAAAATGACGTAACACATTCTCGTACTTAAAACCCTGCTACGCTCTGGTTGACCGTGTAGTGCATGCTGTTGTGACAGCAGAAAGTCAGGTTTTAAGAACTTTTCTACTCTAAACCTAAGCTCTACAATTTGTCGTTCTAGTTTAGTCCGGATCTGCAACAATCGGCAAAATGAATGATCTCATCATTGAGCCATTCTGCAAAATTGGAATACATCGCAATAACCGCGCATACAAGTCGGATCGCATAATTTTTTTTCAAAGTGTGGCTATTTCCTCATAATGAACTATTTATTTATAGTATAACTAGTAATAAAACTGAGAAACGAACGCGCATCGCAGGAAATTATTATTATTGTGACTCCTACATATCTTTAAAACCTGACATTTGTCAGTGTTGCATGTTACGTGACGCTGACGCTAGTTGTCGTCAAGTTGCATTGTGTTCGTGATTTGATTAATGTGGCATGACTGCTCAATTGAAACGAGTGCTTTACCTCGAGCAGTCTAGCTACCAGCACCACCGATGAAGACGAAGGTATTTTATAAGAAAAACAAACCTAGCAGCAAGTTACGTCTTTTACCTGCCCAACTGCGTGTAGCGTTTTACAGTTTATGCACTCAACATGTACTACGCGCATATGCCACAAAATTAGATGGAGTGTAACAACCGGAGACTTTGTCGTATTGCTCATCTTCTTTAGAAGACAACCATCTTTCGCCATTATTAGTATTATTTATTTAATTCAGCGTTAGCTTACAATCATCACAACGTAATAAAAACCCACTTTGAAAATGACTTTTCTTCCCTTTTACAGAAAATGCTTTTGAGAAGGTTGAAATTTTTACAACAAAACGAACTGTCACAAAAATGGTAAAAATGCATCTCCAAATTAGCTAAATTCCAACAATAAAATTCACAGAATGTGTTGCATTGCGTTTTTGCCTTTTGGAATTGCATCATCGGCGATTATAATCGACGTGTGCACGCGTTGCGCGTTGCGTACTGAATACTACTACGGACTGTGCAATACTTTATGTGTGCTGTAGGAAACACGTATCTATTGTTGTATAGGTTGTTTTGTCACTGACATCACTGTGGGCAAGCACGAATGCGAAAAAAGACGTAGCTTCCGAACAAAAACCGAAAAGCGCTGCGAATTTGCTTATCTCTTCATCTCTGTAGAACAGCCACCACTACCCCACGCGTACCGTACCGTAGGCAAAGGTAATACCCACACCACATCAAGTTCCTTGTGCATATATTTATGTAGATTATGTCAAGATTAACTATGCACAGTTGGGTTTACCTACATTCACACTTATTTTTGGCAATCAGTGTTAGCGTTATTAAGTGACGAAGTCATTTATTGGTTTTGCGTTGTCCGTCCTCGTGATATCTCGAGAACGGATGGGAATTTTGAAATTCTGCTTTCTGGAGGTTATGAGGAATCGCCGTAGCATGTCATTCATCTCCCATTTTGGAGACTTATGTCAAACCACAAGTGGGTCAAAAGGTCAAAGGTCAATTTTTTAAAATGAAATACGGGGCTCAAATTTGGTGGAATGATACATTGGCTCATGCTTATTCAGAATACATATATGCTCATGTTCTTGCTATACACAGACTTTGGAGTCTCAGGTTAGACAAGAAATGGGTCACAAGGTCAAAGGTCAATTTTAAAAAAATGAGACTCGAGGCTCAAAGTTGGTGGAATGATACAATAGATCATGTTTATTGATAATATCTATTCTAAGTTTGGCGCTTATTGGTCACAGGGTTTAGGCGCTAGAGCAGGTCAAATGTCAGCCCACACAAATGACTTTTTCTTAGGAACTAATAGAAATTTTAAAATTCTGTTTTCAAGAGTTAATAGGGGGTTACCGTCGCATGTGAACCTCTTCTTTTGGAGACTTTTGTCAAACCAAAAGTTGGTCAAAAGGTAAAAGGCCAATTTAAAAAAATGAGAACCGGGGTCAAAATTGGTGGAATTATACAATAGTACATGCTTATCGAGAATACCAAGCTTACTGTCTTTCGGTTTAAGGTTTTAGGCGCTACAGGAGGTCAAAGTTCATCAATGATGATATTCACAAATTATTAGACCTGTACACTCCTCTGGTAGCTGAATCTCTCGCCGTTGTGCAATCAATGAGATTACTTTCAATTCTGTTTTACTTTGTCACTTTTCTAAGTCCGTGTTTTAAGGGTTTATTTCTCACCCAATCAGTAGTAATTCCTGAATTCATGAAATTGTCATCACATATCCATTCATAAAACAGCGGTTTTGAATAACAAAGGGAGAGCCAAGAATTGCATACAGAAACCGTGTCTCAGGCACCTAATAATTACGCCCGAGTTACTTAGTTTCATAGGTGCCCCGTACTGATTTGATGCTAAACACACCATACCACCACTGCCAGTAGTCGTAGTCGTGTATCATCAAGTCGAAAATAGCTCCTTTTGTGCTAACAAGGTTCATTCATAACTCAAGACACTGCAATCGTTTGTTTTCATAACATCGGTTCTTTCAATGCAAACTTTACTACTCCACTCTAATCTATGCTTACACACAGGAAGCATAAAAACGTCTCCGACAAATTTGAAGCGTACAACTATTTCTAATAGAATGTGTGTACCGTTTAATGGTACTTAGTACACAGCCAACACCTACGCACGCACTCACGCACACCACCGTGTAACTATTTGCATTTCATTTATCTGTACGAGATACTAGAAGAGGAACTAAACTTACCTACATAAAATGTTGTCATCAATGTCTGACCATTGAAATTCACAAAGCTCTTAATCCTAGCGTGTGCGTATCGCGTTTATTTTAATGATTTGCCACTTTCTTGAAGGGAAATTTAATATTTCGGTTTCTATCATATACATTATCATGGTGGAACATTAGGAAACAGGTGCCTCTTTAAAGCTGATTCCACTGAATATGTGAGCACACTGTTACACATAGGAACCTTTTGCAGTAACAGCAAAAAAGCATTTTGCAACCTGTCTTGTAAAGGGACAAATATAACGCTGTCGATGTAGCCACGAGAAATTGTTATGTAACGATAAACAATAGACAATTCTTACTAAAGATCTATTGCGATTCTTATTTTCTTAAATAGCAGAGAAATACTATTTGAACAACCGGTTCAAGAGTCTCTCCTGTGACTTCGTGACATGTTGTAGACTCAATATCAACTGCGTTTCATTTTAAAGTACTGAAAGGGACAATTCACTTAAATAAACCCGGTATGTAGGTATAGTATATATATAGCATCGCAAGCACGCGCACGCAGGGGTCTAACTGCTTCTTCGATACTACTTTTTTCTCAGGAAAAAACGAAAGAGAACGAAAGTGTTGTTGGTGGTGGTAATGTAACAAAAATGTCACTTGGTAGCCAAAAACATTAATTTTTTTTGTCATACTTTCAGATAATATTTTACCCATTATTTCTATTTTTTGTCAGCTTAGTACAAAAAAGAACCCTTCTCTCTGTTTTAGTAGACGCGACAAGACGGGGACAAGCATGAAAGATTGTTGTATTGTCACTCATCGAATCGTCGTATCCCAGCTATATTTTATTTTTTATTATTATTACTACTTTGTAGCAGCACATATGCAAATATTGGCTTTTTGTTTGTACTTCTACTCCCATCCCATCATCACAGCTTTTAACAAAATCATGCATGCATTGCATATCGGTAGAACAGCTTATATTGTTGCGCACAAACAGTAAAGACTTACAAAAATCACCCAAAGTTTTGTTCCCAAACTCTACCAACCAACTCCCTATCGCGTGGTTTATATAGTATTTACAGCGTCCGTCCGTTCCCTTGAGGTACTTTTTCTGACTTATTTCGTTCGAGTAACAACTCTTCGTAACTTTACGTACACTTACACTTTTTCTGCAGCAGCGCGTGAGCACAGCGCATCATGGTAGGCCGATTGTGTTACGAGCACCCATTTTAGTCTTAGAAGTGCGTTCAGCAGAAACTAGATAGAAACACTTTGTGTAGAAAGGAAGGAACAATGTTATTTGCACTTAATTTTTTCTACAGTTAATGCATGTACTCAACTGTAAATGCGCTAACAACGAAAAACTGGCTACAGTGATGATAATGTGTGTGCACTTCTGTCTCTGCCTGTACACGTTTTTAGTCTGTGGTCAGCATACAACCACGATTTTGCAGAGCAGGAGCGCCGTACAAGACTGTTAACTTGTGACTATTCCTAGCACGCTTAACTTAATTTCGCCGTAATAATTTGCCGTATTTTCATTGTTATTATTTATTATTATTTAGCCGTGTATTAGGTGCATTACCCACGATTATAATCAACGTCCTGCATGTCAATTTTACGAATAAATTCTGTTTGTGACGAGTGTGATGTGAAGTGCAAGAGAAGTTTCATTGAATGATTTGTTCTGTATGCACAAATTGTGATGCTGCTAAAAAAATTATATACATCGTTCACGAACACTATATAATAGCATTAGTTTGATAAAAGTGCGGTGTTTGATTCGAATATAAATTATTGCTGTTATTATTATATATAGGCCTCTGTCTACACAAAGAACGCCACACACGTAATTGCATCCTATCAAGTCGCCTCTCACTAGCATTAACAGAATGATATTGATGTCCCGTGTAGAATACACAGTGCCGTTATTTATTATTGTTTGGTAAAAACTACTAAATACTACTAATAATAACACGATAACGTAACACTGCTTCACTTTCCGTTAATGAAGACGGCGGCGACGACGGCGATGCATGGTGTGAGTTACTTTTTGTGCAGACAGAGAGATGCCAAGTTGAAACCACTTGGAAGCGTATGTATGCTCCTTTGCGTACCTGATCCTTATTTTAGAAAAATGTGCATACAGGATACCAACAGCAATCCATTTTCCCCTAATAAATGTGTAATAATAATCTCATCAAAAACCTCAGGCACACTTCAGTCCTAGGCGCACTTTGTGGTTAGTGGGGTATCAAAGTGGTGAAGTGACCAATTGCGATTGTGATGTATTTTGGAATTCGTTGTGATGAAAGTGAGGTGTTGGTTTGAAACTGAAAGTGAAATAAAATAATGATGTAGAACACATTATGAATGCACTGATAACCTGTTCAAGTGCGTTTTTCCACAACCGCACAACAAATTACAAAGTTTAGTGGGTCCCACAACAGTTTTGGTTCAATGTCTATTTTCTCGCACAAAATTCGGCATTTTTATGTGTGTTAGATATTAGACAGGTGACGGTGTTTGCTCCCTACTTTATATTGCTTACTTTTACCCCCCGTACAAAATGTACTTCCTCACCATTTCCAGATGTCTCCTCCACGTAGTTGTAAGTCTATACTTTACAAAACTTTTAGAATTGAATCAGTGAAGGGAATACTTTAATTTTCTTAAATACTTTCTTTTCAGGTACTTATTACACTGGTAAACTCAGTTTACCCCGTACGACCTAGTGTATTGTTAAAACGATCTTTGCTGCGACATCGCCTGTTGGCGATGCCAGCAACTCTCAGACCAAAACGGCAATTGTTTCGAGAAGATATTCCCCATCATAGACCTCTTACTGGAAATACGTACTATCTGCATGCAGGTTTCCCCCACCCTTCCAGGTGGCATGAGGGTGCCCAAGTAATTCCTCCTGATCCTAACCCAATAACTCATCACCACTTACACCATAAACCGGGCTTGCATGATGATCCCCACGATCATAACAACCACGACCACCATAATCATGTCAATCACGAATTTCAAAATCAGTTAGTTCATCCACCTCACAAGGATGACCATCATCATCATCACAATGGATATGGGCATGGGGGAAATCCAGGGCCGTTTTCGGTGAACAACAAAAATCCACATACAGTGAACATTCACAGTTCTATAGTGCATGGAAGTGTTGGTGGAGTGATAGATAATTCATTGGGTAATCTTGTTCCTCATGCTCCAGTTTCTCCCCATGATCAAGCTAACTTCGATCCTCTTCTTGCCCCGTATAATGTGGGACCAAGAAAACCTCCAGTGCACGTTTCTAAACCTCACTCCGAACCGGAACCGTACGATGACGACTACGGCATAGGAGGAGGAGGAGATTATGATCACTCGATAAAAGACATTTCTCCTCTTGGTGATCCAGGGTCCCCTCTTCTGAATCCGGACACTCCTCCTGTGATACATCAAAAGGAGCCCCAAAGAAAACCTAAAACTATTATTCATTATCATCCAGTCACTGTGGGTAATATCATCAACTTCAATGACGACAACAAACCTGTTCTAGTAACACCCAGTCCCGTTGGCTATGGCCCGCCTGAGCATGTACCAGGTATTCCTTTGACACAGAAGGACTTGAATAGTGTAATGCTGTCTATGTCCGAACCTTTTATAAATTCCCCCTTTAAAACCGTAAATGGTCCTCCAGGCTTTTTGGATTTCGGCAAGGAAGAAAGTGTTCAGTATGGACCTCCCCAACACGTACCTGGAGTACCTCTCGGTAGCGTAGATCTAGGCCCGATGCTGCCTTCCTACGGACCCCCATTGAAGTCAGAAGCGCCTCCCTACGGAATCGCACTTCCAGTAATAGCACATTTACATAATCCTCCTCCTCCACCACCCCCATTTCATCGTCCAAAACATCACCGGGGAAAGGGCAGAGCTAAAAACCATCATCACCTTCATTTACACCATATTCATCATCCACCACCCCCACCGGTACACGCGCCGGTTGATGGACCCTTTTATGGTGTGAAACATCCTAACTACGTTGTTCGTGGGCACGTTCCCAGCAAATTGGTTTCCTATCACAGCCCAAACTTCCGAAGTCACAGTCATAGTCACACGACGCATCATCATCATCACAAGTCCTTTTGGAGTTGGTGACAGTAATAAATTAATAACCTCTAAGTAATAAACGTTAATTGTCATTAAATATATATGGATATTGCAAGATGATGACTTATCATCCCACATAATCATAGGTTACAATTAGCTCTCGATCGTAAATAGAAAGACTCGATATATATTTTTTATTTTCTCTTATTAATTTAGATGCTATTTTTCTTACAACTCGATATATTATTACTACGATTCCTCGATAACTTGTCTCTCGATCAACGCATCCTGCAAACTACCTAACATGTCATTTTCGTGCTTGCCACGTTTCATCCCCTGATTCATGCGCATGGCACATACCTACGCAGTGACATGTTTGTAGGCAGGTGCATTGCGCACAATAACTTAAGATAAGCAGTCATACGTTGCATTAGGTCATCCAACGGGGCAAAATATAGTGACAATTAAAGGACTGTGCTCTCACATGAGCATGATGATACCTGATTAAGGAAGAGGTTTGTATTACAGTACCTATAAAGTTGTGCCTACCACTGTTGTGTGGTTAAGGAAGAAAGAAAAGAGAAGTAGTTGTAGTATTTTTGGGAGGAAACTCGTATTACAACGGCTGCTGTTACGAGTTGTAATTGCTGTTATCATTATTATTGTTGTTCTGATATGATTATTATGACAGACGGTTTGTTTTTTATTGCCTACAAAAGACTACACGCATGACTACTTACTAATGTTACACTTTCATTACTGGCCTTTCTTATATTTTCATTACACTTTATATAAGAAGAGAGAAGACTCTCCGTTACTTGCAGACAATAAAAGCACACGGCAGAAGGGCGAAAGATGTGATGTGTGATGTAAGAGGTACATGGAGTAACAATTGACAGAAAAAGTGCAGAAAAAAAGTTTCAATTGATGTGTATAGGCAGCTTCCAAACAGACCAATATGTCGTGCGAGGCTTTCGCTCTCGTTACCAAATAAAAAACTACAAGCGAGTGTGAGATAGACGATCGGCAAGATTCTCTTTTGGTAACAATGCAAAATTTATAACAAATTACAAGGGTATGATCCAAACTGATGATGATGAGGACGATGATAATGATTGCATCCCATTGTGCACTTACAAGTACTCAAGTGAAATAATATACGTTGTAATTACAATGAAAAAGAAAATGGCCACTATAAAAACTCTTTTGAGCAGATAAAAAAGGTAATGTGCTGAGATGATGATGGCTAAGGGTATATATGTGTGTTTACTTTTAAATGGTAGTAGTGGTGTGCGGTAGGTGTGATGAACTACGAACTTATTTCATTTTATTATAAAAAAAATTGGAAAAACTATAATCGTTCATTGCTACAAGAAAAGTGAAATATTGTATGAAGATGAATTCATATTACATCGTGTGTATATATATACAGTAATACACTATATGGCACAAGAGTTTAAAAACTGCGACAGTATCACCTTTCTTTATTTCGCAGTTGTGCCTAGTTGATATAACCTATTACAAATCGTAAATGAAGAAACAGTTGAAAATGCTACTGTATTCTTCACATCGCAGTCAGAAATGAAGTTTAGTAATGATAGAGCCTGCAATTTTTTTCTTCGTAAAATCCGTTATTGCAATATTGCACAAAATAACAGACAGCCAAAATTTGTGTATGCAACTGTTGTAGGAAGAGAGATATATACGATATAAGTAGCGGTAATGGAAGAAATGCAATCTGCCCAAACCAAACGATACATATATTTTTCTGATGCGCACATAAATACACACTCTTTGCGGAATACATAAATAAGGAAAAAAATACAGCAAAGTTTTACAAAACAAAATTTTTAAATAATAACAGGCTCATCGTTCTACTAGTAATCGTTCATAAATAGATGTAGCATGCGGGCATGCGATGCAACTGTAAGTAGTAAAAGCAGCAGCAGCAGCAGCGTAGTAAATAGGTAATTTATATAGTACTCCGGCTCTAATAAATGCATTTTTGCACGCATGCAATTTTCGCTTTTTGAAAATGCCTACACAATGTTGTCTCTTTTGTGTCCAACTGTGTCTTTGTGTCACAACTCAAAAAAAATCTCAGCTTAGCTGAGGAAATAAGATCCGAAGTAAAAATTGCTGATGAATTTTGTGTGTGGTAGGCACGTTGTGTAAGTACGCGTAGGTATTGTAGAGGAGACGGACTGGTCGCTGGTCCTTTGATTTAAGTTTCCTCAGGATATATGTTAAATAGAATGCAAAAATAGCTTCTTTGATAGCAATTTCATTTTTTTCCTTTTGAATTGACAGAAGTACAGTTTTACAGTTTATTATGCACAATAAAAAGTAATGAACTGCGATGCCTACGCGTTA
>JAHZNE010000787.1:0-32945 GCA_027744055.1 Callyntrura sp. NNG-2020 | reverse complement strand
CATTTCCTATCTAGTTGTTCTTAAATCTATTATAAATACAGCTTTACAAGGGAGTTACCACCGTCTAGCATTTTTCGTGACCCTTAATTTGACTGTTTTAAAATGAACAAGTCTATAATAATTTTTTTAAACAAATCGAGATACGAAAACTATTTTGGAAGCTAGAGCACTTTGCAATGGTTCTAATTTTTACTAGGTACATATAATAAAAGTAGTACATGTATTCATGATGAGAAATGCTTACGTGTAATTTGATTTGTTGGTTAAAATGACTAAACGTTGTTAGAGAAAAAATTTCTATAGATGAATAATTTATACCAACGAAGACCGCAGGTTCAACTAACATGTCAAGTTTTTATGTAAGTACTAAAGCCGGGGAGTTTTGTTCGTCAATGCTGTGCAAATGAGTCGTGTAGAAGTTTGAATCGTTTTAGGAGAAACAGAAAACAAGAAAATTTGTATATTGCTTATGCATATGGCCAATTAAAATTCCACTGGTCCTTATGTGTCATCGATGGTAAAATGAAGAATGTGGTAAATCAGAAATATTGACCTTGGCGTTCTATAGAGAATTTACGGTTTGCTATTAATCGGTTATATATAACGCATAGACCTATGAATTTATTATACTGTAAGTAAACATGTTGTACTTTTGTTATAACACTAATTTTATTCCATCATCAGTTCGAAAACGTTCAATGTATCGTAAGGTTTAATACTCTATGTCTTACTTGTACGTTCGGGTTTCCCCAGCGTCTCTCGGAGCATAGTCCCACGCGTAGAAATCGTACGGACCTTTCATACTAATGCTGGTTGGACTTCTAATGGCATAAACGTTAATTTTTTAAAAATACAGTCGTCCTAAGGAATTCAAGTACCTAACATTACATTACAACTGCTTCTATATTAGGCTAATTATACCACCGCACTGTGTTTTACTTATTGTTTGTATTACTTTTGTTATAACACTAATTTTATTCCATCATCAGTTCGAAAACGTTCAATGTATCGTAAGGTTTAATACTCTATGTCTTACTTGTACGTTCGGGTTTTCCCAGTTAAGCGTCTCTCGTAGCATAGTCCCACGCGTAGAAATCGTAAGGACCTTTCATACTAATGCTGGTTGGACTTCTAATGGCATAAACGTTAATTTTTTTTAAAATACAGTCCTCCTAAGGAATTCAAGTACCTAACATTACATTACAACTGCTTCTATATTAGGCTAATTATACCACCGCACTGTGTTTTACTTATTGTTTGTAAGTAACCTAGGAAAACCTTGTTAATTATAACTATTTATAGTAATCTTACAAAATTGTATGTCCTATGGTCCAGGAAATTCGTACTAGTGAAATTGTTCGATTCCTTTATAATTTATTATCTGTTTCATGGAATTGGAAGCCCCTTTTAAAGTCCGTAAAAAGATTCTTCATAAACTCTCAGCAATACCAAGCATTGTATAATGTTCATCGGTGAGGATTTCAGTTTTGCGCGGGGACATTGCTTACAGTAAAACTTTTAGTTAAAACTAGAACTTCTATGATAAGATAAATAAAAATATACAGATCTAAAAGTATTATGCAAATTAAATATGTGTCAATATTCTAATTTGTTTTTAATGATGGGTTTAAAGATTCTCATACAATCCAGAGAAAACATATGTAAAGAAGGAATTAACCATATTGCGCATTCTCCACTATATTGACATGCAGCATTGTGTTAAACTGTAATACAGACTAAAAAATAAACGTTACTTATAACATAAATTTTATAGTTTTTTACGTACAAAAAATCCCTACGTTATTTTGAACAACGGGTTATCTTTTTAAACCAACCCCAACCATTTTCAACCCTGGAACGACCCAAACATTTTTCGATGAATATTGCTAAATTATTAATGTATTTTATCTCCTTGGTTTCATAGATATGATGTTAAACGTAGTCAATCAAACGTACAACGCAAGAAATTAAACCATAAATTGTTAGCGAAATTCTTCGTACCTATTGAAACAAGGTCCGATTTTTTATTATTCACTTGTTACCGGTTGTGGGTGTTGTCACGAATTCGCCAGCCTTTTTTGGCTTGGCATACATCGTAGTACCTAAAAATTTCATTTTCTATAATTAAAAAAATACTAGTGTACCCTAATTCTCGTAGTGTCTAGCTTGTGTTGTTGACGACGTCAGCAACCAATCAACAAACTAAAAAATGAAAAGCTGGAACTGCTGGAACAAAAAATTATCTAACTAACGTTGACTGGGATGGGATCCGTCCAGCGTTGAAGTTTTGTAGGTGGGTCTTAGGAACAGGTTGGATTTATATTGTTTGAACTAATAAAATTTGAATAATTCAGAAGAAGTTTTCTATAAATTAATCATTTACTGGAAGAATAATGAACAAATGAATAAAATTTTATTTCAACAAAATAGAAATCTCCGGCGGCAGATTAATTGCTATAAATACGAGACTTGAACCAGTACCGTTAATTTCGTTGTCTAAATTGATTGATTTTTTCCTACGCATTAGATTAATTCTTACTTCGGACTACATCCCCGTAACGTTGCATCTGCATTTTTTAATATTAACAACAAGTATATTGCGGTCACTGTTAGATGATACACGTGCACGTATACCTATTATATACTTCTATTGTACAAAAATCCGACATATGAATTAAATATGCTGGTTGAAATAAGGGTAAAAATGAGTAGCTACAATAGTTTACCATAAAATATGTAACAACAATCTTAGTATACACAAATATAATATCCAGATAATATAGTAGTACAAATGATTTTCTTAAATTATTGCATCCATCTTCGTAGATATCTCTAATATATATTTACAGCTTAGATATATCTCAGCATTTTAACAACTAATTTCTCGACAGGATCACAACTAAAGTGACAAAAAAGTTGATACTTCATATTCAATATCATGTTGACACGTACAATTCAAATAGTATCTGTATAAACACTAATATGCTACATTTAAAGAACGGAATATATCAATATTCAGTCCATTAACATTTTAGCACCGATAATATATAATAGTATATAATAGTATAAAATCATATAAAGTAAGTTATGTGCCAGATGAACACAAAGTTGGCCAAACATCGAATAATCATACAAAATTAATCTATTGATTGATATTGCAATTTCCAGAGCCATCAGAATAGATACTGCTAGTGCTATTACCAGCTTGAGCATACACATGCTGTTGGAATAAAGAATTATAGGCCATGACATTTTCAAACAAAGACGAACGTGTTAACCCTGCCATGCTCATAGAAGATTGAGTGGGGATATTAAAATAGCTTTCAAGGAACGGAGTCTCACAATCTGTGTTCCTAGGACTGTGATTTACATTTTCACCAGCATTTCCACTAACCATCTGAATCTGAAAAACAATACAAAATTATTAAGTATGGGTGTCAACAATGGTCAACATTCATATTTAATATACGAAAACTAGTACACGGATTACATTATTCCGAACAGTTTGATCACTTTGATTCTGCGCGTCTCCATTTGGGACAGTATCTGTCAACGAATTGCTTGCTTCATTGTCATAAATATTGGAAGACAAGTAATATGCTTGCATCTTTGCCACTTCCACATCAAATAAAGCCCGTAACTTTTCAACCTCGATAGCCAATCGTGCTTTAAAAGTGTGACTAATTTCAGTTCTCAGTTTACCCTGCAATATAAAATTACATGTTTAATATATATATATATATATATATATATATATATATATATGCTATATTCACTTCACTACCTTTTCTTGTTTTTCTACTTCATGTAACAGTGTCACTTTTGTCAACTCTGAATTCTTAACAGACAATTCGTTCTCCATGTTTTTCAAGGAAACTTTTAATTCATTTTCGCTTTTGGTAGCCTCCTCCAGCTGTCTTTTTAATTGGATAATTTCTTCCTGCATTTTCACAGATTTCTTAGTCTAAAAAATGAGCGAGTCGTATCATTTATCATAAATTAAAATCACAAAAATACATGACATGTACATACAATTCTAAAATCAGTTTCATATCTGGGTTTGGTTTAATTATCAACCAAAGCATACATACCCCCAAAACATTCGCCTCTAACAATTTATCTTGAGCCTCTCGTAATGATTTCTTCAAGTCTGTAACTTCAGCCAGGTCTGTACAGCAGTAATAGTGTGAATACGTTGAATCCGTATTACTGGGGCACTGCAACTTTTGTCTTGGTTCCTCAGATACTGCCTTATAATTATCTTCATTTGAAGAAAAACGGCTGCAAGATGTACTGGTGTTTTCCTTCTGAGAATTCCTCCCAGAGATTCTTTTTGCAGATTTTTTAGATCTTTTGGAATCTTTATTACTATATTCATACGAAGGGGTAACATCAGGTTTTTTAAAAATGTTAGAATTATCATCAGCGGAGGTCCCGTTTACTTTCGCTAATCTGCGTTTATTTGAAGTTCCTTTATTTTCTGGCCAAGTGTTAGGTTCATCATCATCCGAGTCCAACTCTCCCGGTTCACGCTTAATAATTTGATCATGCTTTTTCCGAATTAGTCGCTCACGAAGATCAGTGTCATGGTTGTCGTCACTATTTTCAGATATGTCGTCATAAGATAAATCTTTGAAAGCATCACGAAAATATTCTACTTTGGGCTCCACCAAGTTACTTTTACTACCAGTTTTATTCATGCGATTGCAAAAGTCCGTAGAACTGGAACGAAAACTACGATTATTGGATTTGAACTGCTGATCTTCCTGTTCTTGTTTAATGATGGACCTTTGAGGTGACTTTCGTGGTGCGTCCTGTTCCTTTTCTGATGTATCCCGAAATTCTTGCTGTTGCAAACAATGATTCGGAGGGGAACCGTCGTCTTGATATAATCCGTCAGCATTAGATACAGCACTTGCAGAACTTTTTTGAGTCTTGTAGTGGTTAGAAAATCCTTTCGTATTGAACCGGCGATTCTGTTTCTGCCTTTGTTGATTATTATTAAAGTTACGGTAAGTAACATTAGGTCTCATTTTCGAACCTTGGACCCTCACAAATCTTCCTTGTTGGCCTTGAGATCGTTGAATGTCTAACGAACGAAAATAAAATGAATATGATCAACAGAATTTTCTACACAATTTAATTTTTTTTAAAGATAAAGGTAACAAGGTATAAATAGGTCTAAGAATTTTATTCAAATTGTTATGTCCAAACTTACAACACCTCTGTACGTGCATTTGATTGTCACCATGAAATGACGGATTCATCTGCTGTCGGATGTATCTTAAGTTCGCTCCGGGATTGACGAAGTTCAGTTGGTAAGCTCCCGTGTTATCAACAATTTCACTAGGTAAACATCCTTGAAAATTTTCAGGTGCGCAAAAGTTGTTTCCATTAAAGACAATTCGAGTCATTCCTCTTGCATCCAGATCACTACCATGAACGTAATTATTGAAATTTCCAAAGGTTGCATTACCACCATGCACTGTAATTTGTATAATGTACCAAAAACGTAAAATGGACCATTAATCACTCCACAATATATGTATTCCATTGAAGAAATAATAAAAAATTCTCAACTTAAAGTAAAATCCAACTGGAGTTCTAGTTTGACTTGACTTTTTCGAGAAAATCATAATCATACCCTTATATTGCTTTGTACCTGCCACCGGCACAGGTACACTAGTACCAATTCCAAGATTAGCAATTCCACCAACAGCACATCTTGGTTGATATGCATCACTGGTGGGGAAAGTTTGCATTTGCATGGGATGCATAGTTCAGTCTCAGAATTACAAATTACAACTTACCGACCCACCACTAAGCTAAAGCTATTCAGTTACCAATCGTGTTAATAGGTGTGGTATTGTGGCAAAGTATGAAGGATACAGCGTACAAACTGTAAAACTGGATATCGCAAAAGCTCAGTACGGTAACATAATGCTAGAAACGAGGTAACGGTATTGCTAAAATATACGTTAATTATCTGCAGTCTCCAATTCCAAGATTAGCAATTCCACCAACAGCACATCTTGGTTGATATGCATCACTGGTGGGGAAAGTTTGCATTTGCATGGGATGCATAGTTCAGTCCCACCACTAAGCTTAAAGCTATTCAGTTACTAATCGTGTTAATAGGTGTGGTATTGTGGCAAAGTATGAAGATACAACGTACAAACTGTAAAACTGGATATCGCAAAAGCTCAGTACGGTAACATAATGCTAGAAACGAGGTAACGGTATTGCTAAAATATACGTTAATTATCTGCAGTCTCCAGTAACCCCTACAGCCACCGTTAATCTAATAGTATTTGCCAGGTTATCTGCCACTAAACGATTGTCCATGAATTCGTTGTGGAACGATTTAATGATAAGCTCCACCACAAGTATAAGCAATGAAAATAAACACCTCTGACACTACAATCACTAAGAAAAGTAGATTTTATGACATTCACTACGTTTTCCCAGGTCAGAGCGCGAGCGCACAGCGCATGCCCTTTTCGTAACAAAAGCAAAATCAAGCAAGAATAAAATCATTTTAAAAATTATTTTCTAGTTGTTTCCGTGCCAAAATAGGATTACTCCCATTTATAAATAGAGGTAGTAATATATCCATTTATACGTACCAACTTTCCGTTATTCTCAAATCTCGCATTTTAATTTATTTTATGTTTTTGTTTCTCGAAAATATGTATAATTCAACTTACCTATGTCATGGAGACCATGCAAATTTGAGAACCCACTTCTTACACTCACTCACCCCTCGCCCCCTTTTGTACATGCATATAAACCCAAATATAAACCCAATCCTCAATGAAATCTCTATCTTGTCAACCAACTGATTACTTTGACCACGATGCAACAAAGATAAATTTATGTAATTGCAGCACATTTAAACTGTCATCATGTAGATCGTAGACGTTCTTTCCTTAGTTTGCAGCTTATATGTGTACTCTAGTACTCTACATAAATATGATTCGCTGGGTTGCAGTGCAGCTAGTAAGTATATTTCCAAAGACGTAGCGTACGACATTAATATATTCATTTCTTCCAAGTTTCTTCCAATTAACGCAACGCAATGGCAGAATGAGTCGTCTATATTCATACAAAATGCTGAATGTAGTTTGCGTTTTTGGCATTCAAAAGCTGAATTTTATGTGAATGAAAGGAAAACAAAGTGGTCCGTCGTAATGCAAAATATTGTGGATATGTTTTAAGTTATTTATAAATGTACTCTGCTGATCTTCCATTTCAGAGATACCCTAACTGTAAAGTTTAGTACGTGCACCAAAGACCGACGTGTAACAAGTTGTATTATAGAAATATAGTAATAGTAAATAGCGCATATTCCGTCGAATAAAAAAAATGTAGCAACAAAACAAAAACAGTTGACAGACAGTCTGTGCTCCTTGATTTTAAATACATTTTATTAGAGCTTTAACCTTAATAAAAAAGGGATTTTGAAGTATTTAATAATAACACTTTTCCAGTGGCTTAACTGGCTTAATATTTACAATTTAAATTCTAATCTAAGTCTGAATCAGATTCTTCATCTAAAGCTGCTTTAGCGTATGCTTCAGCTTCCTTGAAAATTTCTTCCGGTACCCTTTGATGTTTGCCTTCGGTTTGCTCACCAATCCAGCTCAGTTCCAACTCAAAAGATTTGTCCTTGACTTCATCGTGTACAATATATATTCTGTGGAAAATCATAATTTAAGCCTTGTTACATATTACAAAAATACAGATGCTTTTATAAATTATGAAATATATTACATTTTTGCAGCTTCTTTGATAAGTTCTCTGCATGTCATTGTACTCAGTGTTAGCTTTTCCATTTCCGTTTTTGCAGCTTGTTTAGCTTTACCGACAGCGCATCCAAGGTAGCCCTACAATCAGTGTTAAAAAATTGTAGCAAACAAATACAATAATATTTTTTAAAGATTGGACACGTAATTTTGGAACATTTACATGGTATACACCAGATGGATCTATCATGTACATCTCTGGGCGTTTTTCAGCAGGATCATATGTTCCAAGAACTACGCTACATCCAAATGGACGAACTGCACTGTATAAAGTGTACGCATGCATATACATAGCCACGCGATCAGTTACATACTGAAAAATGTTAAGAAGAAACACTGGTTACAAAACAATTATTTACTACGAGATAATTTTTATGCTTTTACAAATACAGTAATGCTTATACTTTTAGGGGTGCATTGCCTCCATACTCTGATCGATAATTGGAAGCTTCATTTCTTGCANTAAGAAGAAACACTGGTTACAAAACAATTATTTACTACGAGATAATTTTTATGCTTTTACAAATACAGTAATGCTTATACTTTTAGGGGTGCATTGCCTCCATACTCTGATCGATAATTGGAAGCTTCATTTCTTGCAGTTTGAACAATTTGTCTTGCGTCAGCTAGAAGGCCGGCGATTCCCATACCAATGTGTCGATCAATACTAAACAATCTGCGATTTGTGCCAGGTTCATAAAGCTTAGATGTGACCAATTTTTCGACCGCAAAGACGACCCCATCAGTACCAAGAAGGGCAACAGCAGTACTTAAAAAAACATTTATTGTTAAATGGCATCACAAAAAACCATCCCTTTTGAATATCGGTTTCTATTTGCGTAGTACTTACCCGCTGTTCTCTATAGCCTTTTGAGCATACTCAACCTGAAAAACTCTTCCATCAGGACTGAATTGTGAAGCCGACAGATCATACTGGAAATAAAATTTTATCATTTTAGTCGACGTTAATCAATTTCTTAACTTTACAACCGTTCTTGTTAAACCATAAAGCCGTGAGCTCATAATTCTGCTTACCCCGGTACCAATAGAACTCATTATTGACCCTGTCTAAAGATGCAGACTATTGATAAAGAAATTAGATCCACAAAAGTTCCAACAGAATTCAGGTGTACTGTCAACGATTGACTGCAAAATAACAAAATATAACGGATCAGCCAACTATGTTAATTTTCATACACACTAGTCTTACTACTAGTAACTAACAAATAGTCATGTTCTTTCTTTAGTTAGTAGCTACATCAAAATCAATGACAAATATTTCAAGCTGAATGTCAAATGTAAACTCAGTCAGTCGTAGAACATTACGTTTCTCACTCCACTGACGTTACTGTCAAATAAAACTCTTTGAATTTTGTAATATCAGAAAATTAAACACCTAGCAAACTAACCTGTAAAACAATTCCAATTACAAATCTATCAGTTATCTGCAAAATCGACGAAAACAATTTTTATTTTTAAATTTTTAACCCGTGTGATTTGTGAAACACTTCCACTATTAATTTCTGTACTGCACTGTCACTGTCATCTGTATTTGTCTTGTGTACAATTCCGCTGATTCACGGTAGGCTTAGGCTTATGCGGCATTGCAAAGTGCCCAGTCAAATCAAATGTAAGCTTTAATTCCAAATGGCTGAGGGCATAAAGAGACATGACGAATCGGCAAATAGTATTTCACGTGAGTGTTATTTTGTGGCTATATTGCTCTATGACTTACAAAAACAAAGAGGGAAAATGTGGAGACGACTGCTGCTGAGTTTATTTGTTTGTTTGTATGTATCGTATGTATTTGAAGTATTTGTATTTACGTTTACGTTACTTTTTCACTTAGACGAGTGTTTCCGTTTCCATCCCATGCTTGATGCTTGTCAGGTTTTCGATAGGACAGCGCTGCGGCAAAATAAAAATGCCTTATAAAACATTTGACACTAAGCAGTTGGCACTACAATTAAAAAATAAATGTGGAATGTGTACTCATTTTTAAAAAAATATAATGACTCATTAGTCATGCAGGCAGGAGCTGGACAGTGGCATTAGCATTCAAAGTTGAATCAATTCACCGGTACCGGCACGCTCACGTGTGAAGCAGTAGTGCAGTTAGTTTCTAAGTAAATGACACTAATATTGTTCAGTCCAGACACTAACAAATAACGTTTCAAAACTTTTATCGTGTTCTTTGAACTTTTACATAGAAATTGGGAAAATTGCCGAATGTTCTGAGATGCAAGATTAGTAGTAAATTATTAACAATTAATAGACCCCAAGTAAGTGCTTTTCGAGCGCTGCTCGAATGTTCGAACACGTTTTGCAGCGTTCCAAACGACGTTAGTACGTTAAACGATAATTTAAAATAATACTCTAACTTGTGGCGTTTATCGATTTTTTTGCAAATTCATCTAAAATAGTAGTTTTTAAGTGAAAGGTCTAATTAATAGTTATACAAAATGGTGAAACTAACTACATCCACTACGAAAGTTAGAGAGAAGAGCAGGGCGTTTATTCCATCTATGGATGCTATTAAATCTGACAAAATAACTGAAGTAAGTTTTGCATTGTTTGATGGAACTATATTGTTTTATGTGTTGGTGTGACTAAAACGTACGTATTGTCAATTATTGTTTGCTAATGTAATATATTTTTTCTTCAATTATAGTTATCACATAAATATTGGGCGTCATATAATCCAGGAGATCATGCTCCCTTTGATCAGTCTATTGTTGATGACATTTACTTAAATGAATTGGTCCAGTCTAGGTATAATCGTGTATTATAATGAATTTAGAATCAAAAGGTGAAAGGAGCTTCTTGAACCGAATTGCAATGGAATGTTATCTATGATATAAAAATTTAGCTTTCACACAAGGAGAGTGGCGTTGCTGGAAATCAGTCAGTATCTAGAGAATTACCTATGGCCCAATTTTCATGTTGACTCGTCCAGTTTTTCGCATGTCATGTCGATGGTCTGTATGGTCACAGAAAAACATCGTGAGGGACTCTCAGTGTGGGAGGTTATTTGCGCATTCCCTAACTAAATATCGTTGATTTAAAGAACAAATAACATATTGTGCACATCGTTTAAACCTTTAGTGTTTTCAACAAGACGAAGAAAAATTTGGAAAATTTTTTCACCGGGTTCTGGCAGCAGTGCTTAACGAAGCCAAAAACAGTTTAAGAGAAGGCATGACCCTGTTACATTTTTTAAACTGTGCATTCAGTTCATTGGAGATTGATCTAGTTAGGAAACAACTTCAGAGTTTGGTATCGCTACACGTTTGGCATTGTTTGTCAGAGGTAAGATGTTTTGTTGCGAGAAAAATATTGCTGTGCGCTGTTATTTAATGTAATAAAATCCTAATTTGAATTTCAGGGTCGCCGTGAAGAAGAATTCAAAAGATTTCCAAAGTGGAAAAAGTATTGGAAAGCATTACTGAAGAAAGATTTGAAAGACAGTGACGAGAAAAAGACGTTAAATGAGTTCAATAGATCATTCCTTCAACTGCTTATTAAAAACTTTTTGGATTTACTGGATGAACAAGATTATTTACAAACGGAGCTTAACCCAGACTTTTTACGTTATGCTGAACGTTTTATGGAATTAATGATTGATTTACAAGCGCTTCTCCCAACCAGAAGATACTTAAACGTACTAATTGACGATTTGCATCTAATAGTTCGATGTCAAATGAGCCCTATCTTAGAACATGGAGACGGTCATTTATTTTCACAGCTACTAGACAGGCTTAAATTTTATGCCAATTTTGAAATATGTAATGAATCAGGAGATTCTATGAATGAATTGGAAGTTATGCAGGAACATTATAGTAAAATAACTCGATTACAGGTAACAAATGTTTTACTGTCTAGATAATTATTAATATTTGTGTTTGTCATTTTGTAAACTTTAACCATTGACCATGTGATATTTTTAGGAGAAAATTTTTGCCAATGTACCTGATCTCAGACAACTTGCTCTAAGTAACGTGTGTAATATTGATACACGACGTTCGTTGTTGAAGCATTTCCAGCAACTCGATTATAATCAGCTAAAACAGCTTGCCGCTTCAATACATATTATACAGGATACTTCAGAAGATTTCAGTGAAACGTTTCTTTTAGAAGTAATTGCCAGCAAGTATGAAAAACGCGTATCACAAATCAAGCAATTAAATGCCATGGCTTTGTACCCCACAGAAGATATGATTTGGGATGAAAACGTGGTTCCATCGGACTACCACAGTGCTTCTGGTCAAGTATTAGCTTTGCCTAAATTAAACTTACAGTTTTTAACGTTACACGACTATCTCTTAAGGAATTTTCAACTTTTTAGGCTAGAATCGACATGTAAGCTTTCATGAAACACTTACAATGCAAATGCAACCACCTGACGTTGGAATCGTCCGATTTTCTTGAAACAAACACCATCAGATAGAGCGTCTCGAACTACATAGAATCTGAAATCGAAGCAACGCTTCGTTTCGTTTTTAAATGATAGTGATTTAACTGCGACATATAAAACAATGTTAAAAATATCAGAGACGTACATGGCTGAACCATATTTGCACCTTCTGTAAGGTCATGCATTTCCTTCGTGTAGATGGC
This sequence comes from Callyntrura sp. NNG-2020, assembly GCA_027744055.1. Lineage (NCBI taxonomy): Eukaryota > Metazoa > Arthropoda > Collembola > Entomobryomorpha > Paronellidae > Callyntrura > Callyntrura sp. NNG-2020. The sequence continues at coordinate 20,523 of JAHZNE010000787.1, read as the reverse complement.
CGGGTATCTCCTGCTGTGTGTAGAGAGTAGAGAGCCAGGTACCACTTGCCTTCTAATTAAAAACGTAAATGTTTCCTGAGACGTCCGATGTTTGTTTCAAGAAAATCGGACGATTCCAAGGTCATGTGGTTGCATAATATGGTTACGCAAACAATACATTTTTATATTTACTTTTTAAATTCTTCGTTTTAGATCAAATCCGACAAGATATTGAAGATGCGATATTTAGGTTGCAACCTTGGCAAGCTGAAGATGGAACCTGTCTTTTTCATGGTTGGGCCAGAATGGCCCAGCCAGTTCACCGTTTTACAGTTATACAAGTTTCAAAACCAAATCTTGGTGAATCTAAACCTTCTAAAGTCAAGGCGGATGTTACTATTAATCTAAGCGTTCGAAGAGAAGTTAAATCAGAATGGGAATCTTTGCGAAAACATGATGCTTGTTTTCTGTTAACAATTAAACCACCGAATAAAGCTCGTAAGATCATTTGTATATTCCAAGCTAAGATTGATAATATGGATTGTAAAATTTTTAATCTTATATTTTTAATAGCTAAGCGTTACGATCTTCGAGGGGATTTTGTCACTCAAGTCGGCATAGCATATGTAAGAGGGTGTGAAATTGATGGAATGCTGGACGCAAACGGCCGAGTTATAGAAGAAGGACCAGACCCACGGCCATTTTTACCAGGAGACACAAGAACTTTTAGAGTATTACTAGATCCCAATCAATATCAGAAAGACATGGACAATATTGCCAGCGGGAAAGAGGTACTAAACTATTTATATATATTTAAAATACAATTTCAATTTGTTACTCATTTTAACCGTCTTTCTATAGGACGTATATGAAACATTTAATGTCTTCATGCGACGGAAACCGAAAGAAAATAATTTCAAAGCTGTTCTCGAAACCATTCGAGATCTTATGAATACGAATTGTGTTGTTCCGGATTGGTTAAATGATGTTATACTCGGATATGGAGATCCAGGTTCTGCACATTACTCAAAGTAAGGAGATTTGTTATACGGATTCGCATATGTAATGCCAATGATCCTTTCATTGTAAGCAAATTTCATTACTGATGAATAAACTATTTTAGGATGACAAATAAACTATCGGTATTGGATTTCAACGATACGTTTTTGGACATGAATCATCTAAAACAGAGTTTTCCTGATTACAGTGTAGGAATAAAAAATGATAGTGTTCCATTAGAGCGACCATTTAGGTACGTATTATATGTACATTTTATTTTTTTGTGACGCAATTCATATTACCGACTTCACTTGAGTAAAAATATTCGTCGGTAATTTGGTTGAATTGTTTAATCATCTTTACTTTTTTTAAATGTTACTAGAATCCATTTCCCAGATGTAAATACTGATGACGGTACTGAACCCTCTAAGACATTGCAAGTTGAACCTTACATGATTCCAAGCAGAGGTCCATATCTGGCTAATATTCCCAACTTGTAAGTTATTCTGATATAGTGTTAATGTATCCAAATACATACTATCATGACATGACTATGAAACTTTCAATATATCTTTACAGAAATAGAATTCGATTTACCCCGACACAAATTGAAGCTATTAAAAGTGGTATGCAGCCTGGGCTCACACTTGTTGTAGGACCTCCTGGTAATCTAACCAGTGATTTTAATATATTTTACATAAGTGATTTGCTTGCTTGCAGTAATATAAAGCTAATGCTTTGGTTAAAACTCATTTTTTCACACAGCCGAAATAATGAAGTATGTTGACTGTTCACTTCAATTTGTAACCGGTAAACTATGTAACGTTAATATAGGATAAACTTACTGACAATTTTGTTTCTGAAGGTTGCGACAGCTGACGTAGTTGATGCAGCGTTTCCTTTCCATCAGTTTTTTGCCGATGCTCCTCAACCATTGTTTTCAAAGAAAAGTTTTGAAGCTGATTTTGAAGTTGCGGAAGGATGTTTCCGGTACATTAAGCATCTTTTTGATCAGCTGGAAGAATTCAGGGCTTTTGAATTACTACGATCTGGTCTGGATAGATCCAAATATTTGTTAGTAAAAGAGGCCAAAGTAATTGCGATGACGTGCACACATTCAGCATTAAAGCGGAAGGAATTAGTCGATTTAAGTAAGGAGCATTGCACAGTACAGTTTGCAGTAGTGATATTACTGACACCTACTTGAGGTTTTCAGCCCATTTCGTGTTTATTAATAAATGATAATATAAAAATATTCCCGTTGTAGTTTTTCAGTATGACAACATCCTCATGGAGGAATCTGCTCAAATTCTGGAAATTGAAACATTTATACCTTTATTACTTCAAAACCCTGACGAGGGAAAAGTACGACTGAAGAGATGGATCATGATCGGGGATCACCATCAGCTCCCTCCAGTAATAAAAAATATGGCTTTCCAGAAGTACGGTAATATGGAACAAAGCCTGTTTGCTAGGTTTGTTCGACTTGGAGTTCCAACTGTTGAATTGGATGCCCAGGGCCGATCTCGTGCCAGGTAAATATAAAATATATTGTAAAATATTCATCCTTTCCTTTTTCAGTCGCTTTGTTTTAAGTAGTTTTGAAGTACCGATTGATTACGACGAAACTGATTCTTTCACAGCATTGCGAGTTTGTATCAATGGAGGTACAAGCATTTAGGAAATCTTCCACATGTTCTCAGTGAATCGGAATACCAACTGTCAAATCCTGGATTTGCTTACGAATATCAAGTTATTAATGTAAAGGACTATAATGGTGCCGGAGAAACTGAACCGAGTCCATACTTTTTTCAGGTACAGATATTGTACACATTTACATCCTTATTGTATACTTATAGACGATAAATGTTGATCGACTTTGTCTTGTTTTTTTTTAATTTAAAGAACTTAGCGGAAGCGGAGTATGTAGTTGCAACGTACATGTACATGAGATTACTAGGATATCCGGCAGAAAAAATCACTATTCTCACCACCTATAACGGTCAGAAAGCGTTAATTCGAGATGTGTTAAACACACGATGTACCAAAAATCCCTGGTTTGGACCTCCGCACAAGGTAAAAATAAAAAACGCAAGTCTAGGAAAAAGTGCACCCGCTCGAAGCTGTACATTCACTTTAATTTTATATTTTCATATAGGTGACCACTGTTGACAAATACCAAGGTCAACAAAATGACTACATTCTGCTTTCTCTTGTCCGAACCCGAACCGTAGGACATCTAAGGGATGTGAGACGTCTTATTGTTGCAATGTCGAGAGCTCGATTGGGTCTGTATGTATTTGCTAGAATACCTCTATTCGCCAACTGTTACGAACTTGCTCCGGCTTTCAAAATTGTAAGATTTAGACATTTGACTCTTAATAATTTATCCATACATAAACATCACGTTATGATCTTGTAACAAAATTTGAATTTATCTAGTTAACCGAACGTCCATCGGTATTGCAACTTTATCCTTCTGAAAGTTATCCAACGACACGGAAATTGGAAGATAAGTTAGAGGAAACACAAATCATTAAAGACATGCCCCAGATGGCTGCACTGGTGTATGATATGTATATGCAAAAAATTGAATCAATGAAGGAAGAACAAAAACAAAAGGCAGAAGAGGTAATATGCGCCATGTTAGATAAATTTGTTGTTTATACTAGCCCACAATTGCTGAGTTTGATTTGAATGGGATTTCAGATGGCCGCTATGATTCCAGAACCTTTAAGTCATGAAAAGAGTCAAGTACCAACACCAATTCAGTTTGAAGGAAATGCTACCGCGTCTTCTAAAATTGAAGATTGTAAAATGGAAGTTGAAGACGAAAAATTGAAAGAACCAAATATTGGGACACCCGATGTTGCAGAAACGCAGATGGAAGTCGAGCAAACAGAAAGCGTAGATGAAAAAAATAGTAATGCAGAAATTACTGAACAGACTGATGATGGCGACAGCCAAGAAGCATCCGAATAAATTCGCTTGTTTCTAGCTTACAAATTTTGCTTAATATTTTAATTGTGTTGTAGTTGTGGTCATATCTACTTGTATATATATTTAATTTTTAAGGCGAAACTGCCTAAGACAAGTAATGATATTAATTATTAAGTCTTCATATTATTATGACAATAAATGGGTTCAAGTAAGATTATTGAAATTTCATACTGCATCCCTATGTTAATTTCCCATACTGCATCTTTTTGGTTGGCAAATTTAGGTTAGGTTGGGTTGACGTTACGTTGCATCAGCGGAAATTACTATACGAAATTCCTTCGGGATATATGCTATTGCGAAAAATATCCCCGTTTTAAATAAAAATTAACAAATGCTCTTCTACATATTTTAATATTTATTCAAATTATTTATTTGGCGTATGTGTCCTCTGTTTATGTCGGAATATGTATACAATAGCTATTGTAATTTTTGCAGTTACTTGCGTGGTATATTCTGCTCTGCTTTCTGCTAACATCGAAGATGAGTCAACTTTGCTTACCTGTATTATACCTACACACGTTACGTACACCTGTCAAAACCATCATGCACACATAATACAACACAACATTGCAAAAAAGTGCATATACCCAACAAACTAGTCAGTCATCAGTTAACCCACAATGCACAACAAGATATATCAAATTGAACAGTTGTAGACTCGGGTCTAGACTATACTATATATAGGTAGTGTGAACTCAGATTTTCACAGATGACAGATGAAGGGATATGCTTGGATAGGAATACCGAATACCAATTATAGGAAAGGGGAAGGAATGAGCAATGTCTGTGGATTGAAAACAAATCTCAGATGATGCATCAAAATATTTACATTTCTTTTGTGGGATAAATGGTGTGGTTGTGTGGTATATGCTCAAGTGTTCCGTTTTTGTTGCCAGTAGTACAGTTAGATGTAGGTTTTATTAGCAATTTTGTAAACTAAGAGTGAAAAATTTTGATCTGCGAATTCTTATGTTCCACGCTCATCATGTATAATGTGACCCCTCTCCCTCTCACCCTTTGCTAGGCCTTTGATAACTTTCAATATTTGGTCAATTATTCCGGCTGGTAATAAAACAAATTTCAGTTAACTTTTCTCTACGATGTATTGGGAGTGGGCTGCACTTGCAACTTCCGGAAATGAAGATCTTTCTGGAATACGAACATCAGTACTGGAAAAATTACCCACAGAAGCCGCTAAAGATGTCGTACTTCCTGTGGTACGACATATTGTGTCGTCTTTGGGGATTTCACAGCCTCCCACAATGAGTTCCTTTACAACTGATGGAGAAATTGAATGGTGCCTTCAGGTACATGTCAATCATATACATGCCAATAAATACTGAATGTGAACATACCAGATTTCAAAAGACTTGAAAAATTTGTTGCAGGTTATATGTCACGGGTTGAGTCTTCCTTTCTCAGAACACGAGATCATTAAGGACTGTGTCAGCATTTATTGTGAATGGTTATCATGTCTTTCAAGCGTACCAAAAATATCGGTTCCGAAACCGGTGGCCGACAGACCAAACTTTTATGCCAGAGTAATGATAAACCACTTTTATCATCTATTTTCACCCAGAAAAGGAGAAGGTAAGATGCGGAGACGTCTGATTCTTACTAGCATAATTCTTTAATAATTATAATTAGCGTAGTTTTTAGATGGTAGAAATGTACAGTACACTTTTGTAGATTTTGACGACAATCGTAAATCGGTTCTTTACAAGTAATTTTGCTCTTTACAAGTCTGGCCGTTTTTGTATTGTTCGGAGCTGGGTAAATAATTTTGCTTTATGTTTTATGTGAAGGTATGCTATTTTATTAAATTAATATTGCATTGAATTGTGGTTGCATAGGTCAAGACACAATAAATAGACAAGCTGTGCTATGTCATCGCGTACTTCGAGTTCTTCAAAACACCATACGAACGTCAGAGATCCTTGACACGGAAACATGGGAATGTATACTGCTGTTTCTAATTGGAATTAATAACGCTATACTGTCCCCACCATCAATTAAAGAGGACATTGGTGATCAACTCTGTGAACGTGTCTTGAGCGTACTCTTTGAAGTTTGGCTTTTGGCATGCGGTAAATCCTTTCCATCTCCCCCACTTTGGAAAACACTGCGAGAATCGTGTCAATCGTGGAGGCATAGAGCTAATCTATTCGATCAATGGAACCGAATAAATTTGCTCTTGGTTGGAAGGGTGCTTAACATAATGTATGGTTCCGGCTACATCAAATTAGGTAAATGAAAATAGTGTCACGTATAAATTTGACGTCATCAAAGCTTCATCATCAGCACGGAATGATTTTTAATTATTTAGGCGATGATGATGGGACGCTGGTTCCAGTGAATATGACGGATGATGCGATAGTCCAAACATGGTTTCGATTTCTTCATTGTTTGGGAAATCCGGTCGAGTTAACTCAACCAACAAAAATTTCACAAACACAAAACTTTCTCCAGGTAAAAATTTGACGTCAAAATGATAGATACCAACATAATGTTTTCAGTACATGATATGCATTTGCATTTCTATTGATTAAATGTTTTACTTGTTCTAGTATGCTATTGCCAGTGAAGGGGTTGTCGATCCGTGTCAACATCCTTGCCTTTCCGTACTACCCGCTATCTTTTATCAAGCCATGCAAGGAATAGCAGCTTTGGTTGATGCATTCTTAGGTACAACTTCATCATTGAAAGACCATTAACATTTGATTGAAACAAGGAGGAAACAATATGCAATTGGTGTCTGTCTTCGAACAGCTTTTTGCATTTTCATACAAATAAGTATATAATAAATGTAATTTTTCGGAGAATTCCTGGTCTTCGCATTGATGTAGTGTAAGAAATTTGGTATGGATATTGTGTAGCATCTGGGAGAAGGCTTTGAAAATTTATATTATCCATGGTGGAATATTTTTTGTATATACATATTATTTCGGGAAATATTATTATATCATTGGGTATATGTAGGAATTCCTCCAAAAGGGAAATTGGAGTTGACACCACCTGAACCTCCTCAACCTATTTCGAGTCCAGTACCGCCTATGAGAAGGCTAGCCAAAAGCTTTAGCGTTTCCACTTCTACTACTTCAAGTATTCCTAAGGGTATACATTTAGAAACAAAGCAAATCATTCCGTTCGTAGTTGAGTGTGTAATTTTCATGATTTACGATTGTAGGAACTAATAGTTTTTTCTTTCGTTTGCATCTTATCGCTTTTTATATAGTTGGTTACGGATTAGTTTACATTTGTGCAATTAAAATCTTTGTAGATATTTAGCAACTGAGTAAGTACAAACAAGTACCTTTCGGGACATGGTTATAAACTTATTTATGCTTTAAACTTGACGCTTGGTAAAACATATTTGTGTTGATTTTTACATTATCTAATGACTACTTCTATAATATGATTGTTTAGTGAGTAAAATTTATTTTTGCCGAAATGTTGTAAAGATTTCTCTAATGCTGATAATACGATAACCATCAGCATGTATATATGCATACCATGAAACAGATTTGTGTTCCTAATAACATATTAAAATTGTGACAGGAATGCCAAGAACATCAATACTTGGTATAACAACGCGTTCCAAGGACACCTCATCCATTCCATCTACACATTCAAGTATACAAAGTTCGACTACGGATTCTGGGTCTCATATTGAATCAATAGGCCATTCCAACCGACTTTCTCCTTTACGACCTCGTGTTAACAGTGTTCTACACTTATTTGGACCTTGGTTGTTTGAAGCAGCTCTTATATCGTGCGATATATCTAAATCTGGTAAGCAATGAGTTAATTTTCACTGAATGTTGGTTAAGATTCGTATTTGTAAATGTTGGTCTCTGTTCTTATCCGCATCATACACTTTTAACCCTGATGCTGAAAATATTTATTTGATTATTATTCATTATTACACCCTTCTATTTTATTCGTAGACGGCGAAGTACGAAGGACTTCTAGAGGGTCAGCAGTTCCAGCAGCTTTACCCGAGTCTATAGATATCCCTAATGCAATCACGATTGATAAATATTACCAAGGGAGGGCTGAAGCGATTGCGACTTTATGTCGAATTTTTTGTTCAAAGAAAACCGGTGAAGATATCTTGCCTGCATATTTGGCACGGTTTTATATAGCCGTGCGCAAAGGATTAAAGGTACACGTCTCATGTACAATGAAGAAACACTTTAAAACGTTATAGTTATTTCATTTATGATACGTATGTACTGACATTTATATTCATTTTATTAGGATACGCGACACGAGGTGCTAATATCTATCCTCTCAAATTCATCGAACCTTCTTCGCGTTGATTTGGACGGAGTAACTGTTTTAGTACCAGTTATTGTTACTGCTCTAGAAGCTGTTTTACCCACAAAAGATGCTTTAAGAAGTGACCTAAGGCGTTCAGCAATTCAATTACTTCTGTCTCTACTTGCCTTACCATTACATTTCCTGGTATGCTTATTTCTCATTATATGTTCCCGTTCGTCCCAGCAAATATAAATTGATGTCATTGCATGATTTTTCTAAGTTGACTGATTTTTTTGGTATAGAATGTACCGATTAGAGACATTCAAGATAAATCCGCTCATTCAACTACCTTCATTCAACTTAAACCAAGACTAGCTAATGTGCTTATCAGTGCGCTACAAGTAGAGACAGATTCGTTGAATATTCAAATGTTGCTGGGTACTTAAATATCTTTAATATGATGATTTAATATACAGAAGTCTCATCCGACATAGCTAGAATCAAGGCGGTACATTGCTCTTCTTATAGGTGGACTAATTATGTTGGTGTCGGACACTGCAGCCTTTGAAGACGTGGACAAGCCTTCAGTTCCCCTCGGAACTGAATCGCCTACGAATCTGTTGTCTTCAGGTTGAGATTGCTTGCTGCTTTTGTAAATGAAGTGTTAATATGAGCTATTACTTACGTCGCCTGTTTTGTTAATTGTGTTGTCTTTTTGTGTTCTATTTTGTTCATGTAATGTCGATCAACTCCCATTTTGTGTTGTTCTGTCTGTCATGCATGCAGAAAATGCCAGTATGCGCAGTTACAGTGATTACAGCAACAGCTTTGATGAGCATATTATTGACCCCAGTTCAAATCAAATTGGTATTTTTGTTTTTAATAGTTTATTTATTTGAACCGCGCGGCTATCGATGTGATTGTAAAAAAACAATGATTTCAGATTCTGCACACGCCCTTTTTGTTCGAGCAACATACCTTGTTTGTCACAGGCTGATATCAACATGGAAAACTGACCTACCAGTGTCACTGGCAGCATTGGAGCTTCTTAATGGACTTGCCAGAATAAAGGTCCAAGATCAAGGTAAAGGCATTCACAACATTTAACTAAATATCTGGAAAATATCTTACAGATTTCCTGTTTCTTTCTTTTGTTACGTGTTATTAATTTTTAGATCCACTTGAGTGTCGACGTGCAGTGAAGTGGGTATGTGATTTTATTATTCATCAGTGCTCGAGACCACCTAAGGATCATTCGAAAGATCTTCATTCAAGTATTGTGGCAGCCTTCCAGTGTGTAACAACTTGGTTAACAACACATCCGTACCTGTTAGAAGATAAGGAATCTCTTTTCACAGTTTTAGAAGTGGTAGAGTTTGGAATTTCTGGAACAAAATCACAGGTTCTTGAACTATTCATCAGACATGTACTTAAATACATTACGTTTTTTTAAATTTCTGGATGTGCTCGCTTTCAGGGAAAGCCAGGAGAACCTGTAAAATTAAAAAATGATAAAGATCTCAAACCTGTTTCTCTAAGAGTACGAGATTCTGCTGAAGCCCTTCTTGCTGTTATATTTGAACAAGTGTGTAAAAGTTTTTGTTGTAAAGATAAATTCGACAAGCGCATAAAAAGGGAATGTAAAAATGAAAGTTTACACGCTGTTTTCTCTATAAAATTACAGGTAGGTCGGTATACTCCGTGTAACGGTGCTAAAACAACAGTGGTTGATGAGTTAGTGCTACTTGGTCAATCAAGCTCACAAGGAAGTCTTCACAAAGCATCTGTAATAAATCAGTTTCGGTATTTCGTGATTGACCATTCTATTTTAATTGCTTTACACGAGGAGCCCTTAGCCAATGATGCAGGTTTGGGTTAAATTTAGTAGTATTCATTTATCTTATGTTGTAACTAAAACGTGTAAAAGAGCACTAATGACTAATGTTTCTGATTTTTTTTATAGAACCGCAGCCGACTCTGTCTGCGATTATACGTGGGCCAATGGGACAAAATGCTTGGTGCTTTCAATTACGACATTTGCCGAGGTATAAAGGAAAGTCGTTTTCCTCATCTGGAAACACGCTAGGTCGTCCATTACCAATGAATGACGTAGGTTTGCGGCACGACGTCGCGCATCGATACTTTCCAGAAATGGCTGATCGAATAACTACATGTAGAGCGTACGTTATCTAATTGAACTAATTATTTAAAGGATGTTGTTATTTGTTATAACGATTTTGATTTTATTAACTAATGGGCGGTGAAAATTTAGGGATAGAGCTATTCCATCGTTGAATACAGCAAGCAAGTCACCATCTGCGGACCAAGATGCCCTAGAATTAAACAGACTCTCAATAATTGTTGGAAACCAGATTAAACAAGAGAAAAATATCGCGAATCATATCAGAGAACAAAACTCCAACACTTACCCAAATTTAAGAACAGAGGCTCAAGCACCGCCCCCTTCGTCAGAATTCCAAACAGCTCGTCTTTTGCTGAGTCATTTAGGATATATTACACCGCAGGTTAATAAGTTACATATGTACTGACGCAGAAATTATTGTCGATGGTGATGATGGCTAGAAACGTCCACCATCAGAGGCTCGAAAGTTAATTTTTTTTTAACTTTTTTAAACAGCTGTCCAGTGATCTTAGTTCGCAAAAGATTATTCCGATTGACTCCAACCATCCTAATTTTATAGCTGAGCTAGAAGCGTTGGATCAAGCCAGCTACCGTACTAACGACACCGTCCATATATTTTACGTTAAAAGTGGACAAAGAAAGGCGGACGACATACTTGGGAATGTGGTATGTGAAAATTTAAGGGTACTATCCATTTATTTAACGGTTTTTATGTTCCATGCCATTAATTTACTGCTGCATTTATTGTTTAAATTTATATAGCAAGCACGGACGGGCATACATCCTCATTTTATGGAATTCCTATTGGCCCTTGGTTGGCCAGTTAATGTGCACACAACATGGAAGAGAAATTCTAAGGTGGACCAAGATTTTAAAGAAGATCATGGTAGAACAAAACATCGCATGGATTTCAGTGCTCAAGCATCGGAAAATACCGGTGCAAGTTTATACAATGGAGAAAAGTGTATACTTTATTGGGCTGACGTAACATCAGAAATAGCATTCGTGGTGCCTACCGACAAAACTTCCGGTGATACATCTGTTTGGAACACAGTGGGAGGAAGTATGCTGAGTTCACGTTTGTAGTATTTATTAAAATTGCAAAAATAAACGTTATTACTGTATACTTTATCTTTTTTTGTAGATCAAAAAGTGGAACTCAATGAGGACACCAGTAAAATCAAGAAGAATCAGAGTTCAAAGTCTTGCGACTCCAAAATATTTGTGGTATGGCTGGAAAGCTTCGAGGATTCCTTTCATTTTCCAGCCGGTAAATTATCAACTTATGTCTGTCAAATGTAATGAAAACTAAAATAGTTTTCAGTCTTTAACTTTTACACACATCATTTTTTTTCCTAGCGGAGCTAATGAGTTGTACTGTTAGTTATCGGGAGGAGGTAAAACATCTTGAGCCGTCACTGATAATATTCATACATGCTCTGAAAAATGGTCTATTTAGAATTCACATGGAGGGGGAACCACTTCGGTGAGTTTTGGGAATAAATAATAAATACATATACACTTATACCAGAAGAGACACGAACGAAAATGTACTTGATTTTTTAGAATGGGACTCGCAACCCCCCTCATTGATGGGATGGTTGTTAGCAGAAGAATTGTGGGTACTCTTGTGAGACAAACTGCTTTGAACATGGCAAGAAGGAAACGATTAGAAAACGAAAGGTACTTGGCATTTTTACCTTGAGTAATCATGTATGCTTCATGTAATGTAATTTTCAATCTATATTTACAGTTACCAACCTCCACATGTTCGTAGAAAGTTAAAAGTACAGGAGATAATGAGTAAATTTCCTTGTACCTTTACACCCCCGGAATTCTACTCGTATTTTTTTCTAAATCCTCTTCCAGTTCAAACAGAATGTTCACCGCAGAAAAAGATGGAAACGTAAAATTTTATTATGGTGTTTTGTTCATTTGGAATTGGGGAAAGCAATATAAGGGAACTAGATTATTTTATTAATGGTTATTAATGGTTATTTATTTATCTGATGTGTAACTCGTGTTTGGTGAATTGTTGAATAAATCTTATGAATAAATTGTATTGCACATTTAAACTTTGGTGTGATAATTTTTCATCTCAAAAGATCTTACTCGACTCAGATCCACTATTTAGTAATTATAACTTTATGGCCATCGACTACAACTAGGTAGCGATTATTACCTATTAAACATTTAAATAATTAAAAGCATAAAACAGTTCTCAATAATGCTAATGCTGCAGAAATGAAGTTGGCTGCACTATACGATTTGCAAATTTTGGCAGCATTATATCATAAACTATCTTTACTGCTAATGGTTTGGTAATGATCATGTAGTAACGTTTCATGATAATAAAGACAGTTAAATGATCCAATTAACGTGTTGATAGAAATGAATGCAGTCATGTACATTGTGTATTTCAACAAGCAGATTAGGGCAGAACTAATGGAATTTTATAAACAAACGGAAACTAGATAGATTTAGAATTGGAAAGCATGACAAAGACACAAGCATATTAAAAAATAAGCCATTCATATGACGCATAATACGTTTATAGAGACAGTTCTGCGTCCAACTTTTACTCGCAATGTCGCAATATATTATGTTGGCACATGGGCTTCAGCAAAATGTGTTAAAATGTCGATTTTTAATTTGTACATAAACCCTTTGCCAATCTGTTAGAAATATTTTTTTTGTTTTAATTAGTCACATGTTTACATGATACTAGTTGAACTCTCTGCGATATAAACATATTCTTGAGTAATACATAAATTTAAAATGACAAACGGTTTGTTCGTGACAGCAAACTAACTCTTTCCTTTCTCTTTAACAGCTCATGTGAACATATACGTATGTTGTATGTAAGTGTAAGTGTCTTGTCTGATACAATTCAGATTACCCCAGATACGACGATACACCAAAAAACCTCCTCACTATTTCCTGAACTAATGAGCATCGTACATTCTGTAGTAGAAATAGTAGAATGAGGAAGGACTGCCGTACACTACATTAACCTCTTGTTGTAAATTATGCAATCTTAATGAATCGGAAATTAAAGCGAGAAGCTTCTGATTAATTAACCTGGCCAATATTTATTACCTTCAACTTTACTTTTCAAACACGCCAACTCTCATTTCAAAATAAGATCTAAGGAGTATCATTTAACCGACCTCCTACCATCTTTTTTCGAATGCTTCCTTTCGCCTTTTGTCTTAGTAGTAATTCCTTTTCGAAGGACCACAACTGTACATTAGAAACCGTACTATTATGTACATAAATGAGCCCCTACATGTATAACGCTAAGCTAATAAACATGTATACAAAATTGCAATAAAGATGCTAACTCTCCCAAATCTGTCCCAACAAAAACAGAATTAGGAAATCTGAACTGTCACGACACTTTTATCCAAAAACCGGTGAGGAAACCATAAATAAGCGTAAATAATAATGCAGTCAAAAGGAAAGTTTTCTTTTTGTAAATATGTAGCAAATTGTCGTGTGGAAGCCGACGAAAAATTGTAAATCGATTCAAATTGCAGACACTACTTTCCTCTTTAATGCTGTTTTTCTTTTGTTAAAATAATGATGATGTGACTTACCCGAGATGTGACCATTTATAATATGTAACAGGATGGACTGTAAACAAAGCAACTCTGTGCTATAACAGCCAACCAGCGAAGCAACTAACATTATTTACATATTATTATGCTATCATCATCAACTGGATTATTCGTTGTGTGCAAATATGTAGTTGTTAACGTCGAGTGATGCTTCTGCACTGCTAAACACACCGCCACTACAAGTTATTATGAGACTTGTGTGTGCATCCTTCTATTTTATTCCTATTCCTACCCCTTTTCAACTTATTTCGTTCCACTTACTTTGTGCTTCGAGTTTTATGCTACAAGCTCTCATGATAATATGTGTATAATATGCCTCCTTTTCGTCTATTGTCATTTCAATTGTGAAAAACAAGTGAAGCTAAAAATAGAAATAACCGCAACCTCAAGCACTTTAAAACATGTGTCGAAATGCTCAGAGCAAAATCTCCTCGCACTGCGGTGAAAGACGAAATTGCAAAAACAAAATACAACAAACAAAGCACAGCGATATTCTGTACATGGAAAATCTCATGAAAAAACGAAACAAGCAAGGACGAGAAACAACACATCAAAAGATTTATATAGCATAATAAAGTTTCTTTGTAAACTGTAATGAACGACCAGCGAAATTTTAACAATTTTCCTTTGTAAACAGTTTCCTTTCCGTAGCCTCGTCTACGTTGTCGTCACCAGCTTCTCGACGTTTATACATCGTGCACCAAATGTTTCTAATGTTTTGACCAGTGACCCTAGTATGTTTTCACGAATTCACGACGGGGGTTGTGTAAGCATTTTATGACTCCTTAATATATATTGAAGTGAACTTGATAATTGAACTGCATTTGTAGAAACGAGCGTCGCAAACTTGGGCGAATTAGCAGGGTATTAACGGATGTCCTGTTGCTACATGTATTTATGACAAGCGTACTTCTTTTGATTAATACTAATATTCATTATCATCAAGATTTTGTTTTCTGTATGGGCGTTCATGTACAAAATGATAACTTGTATGATAGGTGGATATCTACTAATGTTTGCTTTCTCCGTCGTTGCCCCTTTTAACAATAAATTGAAATTTAGGGTCCACATCCTTAAAATTAACTTATTTTAATACTCGATCCCAGATAGTCGATTGAATTCAGAATTTTACAAGTCCTTCTCCGAATTCGAAAAAATTGCGTACGTAAACTATATATATGGACGGTGGTCGGACATACAAATTTTTTGGTCCAGATTTGACTTGTTGGTCCTACCTAGCTAAATGAATTAGATTGGGAATTGCTTGTTCGTATTTTATTGCGAACGTTGCATTGCATCCAATAAAGCGATCAAGTTTTTACTTTGCATAATAAAGACGAACAAAGGGCAAGGATTAAGATTATATTGTGACATTTGCACTTTAACAACTAAATGGTCTCTTTTATTTGATATTTTCAATCAGTCAAACGTTTTCACAATATCAATTACTTAAAGGTTTCCAGCTTTACGATTACGATTTCCAAAAGATTTTGCCGTATATAAAATTCCAATGGGAATGGATGGATACGAATAAATAATGCCCTTCAATAAAAACTTTTTGTAATATGCATCACCCTTGTAGAATTTTTTTGCATTTTGTGTTCATTACTGCTCATAGCCTAAACTTGCAACCAATTGAGTTATTAAATGAGTAAATTAAATTAAGTATCAAATTAGGAAATTTGATATGGATTATGAATATTGTATAGTGTTTTCTTTCGACATATTAAAATACAAACATAGCTAACTGACGAAGCAGAAGAAAAGAAATTACTAGCCCGGATAAATAGGGAGTGTTAAGCACTACATGTATCAGCAAAACGTGCATGTGGAACTTCCGTGTTCCCTGCCTATGTGAGTACATAGTGGATATTAGGTATGCATTATCTATTCGCACTTTCCGAAATACCATTGCATCCGAATGTGGTAAATATTTTATATTCAGCAAGCTTTGTACATGCAAACTCCGTATATTTACTTGGAATGAAACACGGGACACGGGAGTGTAGAACTAATTTAATCTATCAAAATGTACATTTAATTTACACGTTGCCTTTGTACAGAACTGTGTATTTAATTTATTAACTGTTCCCCGAATGTCAAATGTTAAAGTGCTCTGTAGTACTCTATCTACCTATAAGTGTTAACAAGGAATTGTTGAAGTATTTTCTTATGATAGGATAAGATTTAAAGAGCTACTATTTTTAGGACAAATACAATACATGGTACACATTGATCTCTTATCACACTGATACTATACGTACACACGCGGACACACTGATCTCGTATAGGTAATACTTTTACGAAAAGTGTCATCAATCACGTAAAGTGTCAAAAACAAATTAAATTAGAAATATTTTGGCACAGAAGAGCCGCTCTCGTTGAGACAAGTACCTGACAAAACGCAGCAGTTCTTTGACTAGCAGTATACAGTTAAGCATGAAATGAACTTTTTAAAACGATATTGCACTTTACACGGACTGCTGCTTGACGGAAGAAAGTATGGCTTTCCTTTTTCATCTTGTCACTGTGTTATTTGTGATTGATGGTTATGGTTATCAAATCCGTTTAATAAAATACGTTGTAGATGCTACAAGAAACAGGAAATAATCTTGAAAAGATACAAGACAATGAAGAATTTAAGGCGTTACTCGCATGTATGTTTAACGGATTTAACTTTTTTTCAGGCAGGAAAGAAATAAGTGATCTGGGATTCTGGGAACGAATTTGTAAAGCACGGAAAAGTTACACCAGTGCATATGTTAGCCTTTCCTTTGTTTTTTAATATGGAAGAAGGAAGATTTTCAATTTATTCCTGTTTCCGCACTATTATGTAGAAGATTCACGAAAGATCGAATATCTGCGAAGCAATCACTCAAAACTCCACTTTTTGCATCATTATTCTTCATGCGTCATATATACTCATGCTCATCATGAACAAAGCGTCATTTTCGAATCAATGTTGAAAGATGTCTTTGTGTTTGTAGTTGCTGTACGATGTACGATAAAAGACAGTTCACGTAATCTACGGGGAGCGTTTAAAAAGATATTTTTTACTTTTTACTTCATTTGTTTCTGGGTTCGTTTTTATTCAGACATCAGATGTCTGTTGACGACTTCTCTGTCATTGTGTCGTCCTCAGTTGTTTTCGTCGCTTCCTAATTCACGTTGTTTGGTACGTCCCATGTGTCCCAATCCCAAGTGCTACACGTCTCGGTCAAAAGTAGATGCTGGCGGTTGCTTTTTGTTTTAATGACTCTTAATGACGGCATTTGGGGCTACAGGGATTGTGTTTTGCGAATGATGCGATAAAACATGTTTGTCCTCCAAAAATTGACATTTTTTTCAAGCGCTACTGAAATGTTAGATATTTCGCATAATGAATGCTTCAAATCAGACTCGGTTCTGTCGTAAAAAGAAAGGTATGTATAAGAAAAACACTATGTTTGGTTCGTAGGTAAGCTCATATCAACGTTTCATCTTAAACTCAAAGTGTATTGGACCATACAAAATTACAAAGGAAAAGGCACCTTGAATAATGAAAAAACGGAGAAGACATGAGGAGAACGTGCCACTCTTCCACCGGGTGCCACATCACGTCAACTCTACCAAAATTTTTTCAATGCCATAAATTTTCCATTTTATGTAGAAACTTATCCGTGTATTTTTTGGCAGGAGCATATATATGAATGCATATTATGAGAGAGGACAAACTTGTACTTAAATAAATATTAGATAAATGTCAAATAGTAAAACACCTTGTCTTTTAACCGCATGTAAAGTGTAAATACCAACATCTGGTAAATTCATTCTTGGTTTTTTTGTTAATATGCGTCTATTTCATTTCAAGAAACTTCTCTGTCATTACTGGGACAAGACGACACGAAAAGAAAAGCACCGGCACCATCATCCTCGTCATAGTCATAATGGACAACTTGTCAACTTACCATGTTACCTATATACCTCATGCTTCAAAAAACTGTCCTTTTGCTTCATTAAACCATTCATTTGTATTACAACACGGCGCGATTGTCAAGCTGATAACAAGGTGTACCACGTCGAACGCCTTCGCTCATTTTTCACAGGCAGGCCTTTTTGTACTCCACGCTGGTTGTTTGTGTGATGTGATGTATGATGTAACAGATCCCATCTTTTGGAAAGGGTTCGTTTCTTTTAAGCGTTTTTATGAAGAAGAAGAAGACGATGATGATCACGATGATTTGATGGTGGGCAGACTTACAAACAACATGATGTAGCTCCAAAGTCATAAATTATAGGAGGATATTAGATAAAATTTCTGACAGTAAACACTATGTCCTCGATAATATACAGAGGTGTGGCATCTTGGCTTATAGTTCGACGCGTTGTTGCTAGAATATTACACGAGATCTCAGCAACTCTTAAATTAGTGATTTTCACCACTGAAAAGTACGTCAGCTTGTGCCTACTTAAATTTTCAACTCTTTAATCGGTGAACCAAAAAAAATAAGAGAAAATGTACAAAAATATCGAGTCAAAACGATTTTGATTCCTATCACTTGTTTAAAAACGAGTATTTCATGCGCTTCCTGTCATTCGTGTTCTTCGTCGTATTTATACTATTTGTTAGAAACTTTTATATTTCGTCATCGTCTCTTTTTACCACTGTGTTAGGTGGTCGTGGGGGTATTAGGTTACTATACGTGTACTTCACTATATACTTTCACAGTCAAAGCCAAACCAATTTCTTTGTTCCCTTGTCAAAACGAACCTATGTGCAGACTTAGGTGTCACTATATTTCGCTTTGAGCATGACTGCTTAAAAACGACAGCAAATCAACTTGCATTCACTGCATATGCTAATTTAAGTTGGGGTGCTGCCTATAGCAAATCCTTAAAAAGGCAATGTCAGTGTTTATCACTATTTCCCGTTCTCACAAAGAATTAGTCCAGGAGAGGAGAAAGAAAAATGTATGATAGCTTATATTTAAGAAGGCGCGTGTTGAATAGCATTTGGATTTCGAGAGTGTGAAGCATTAAACTTTAATGCTTTTTCCTATGTAATGTGTGTCACTGTGTTTGCCATTGCCGTGGCTCTAGCATTTTTTGAAGTTTATCTTCCCGTCTTTTTATGCCTAGAGGTCTCCTTTTAACACATTACATGTTTGTGTTACCATTGTAGATGTAAACCGTTTGAAGAAATAAGTTATACATAATGTGCAGTACATTACATTAGCGTGGAGTTATCGCCAGCATATATACGTCATTGTGTAACGAACGACTAACCCACTGAACACGACTTATACTACTTGAGTAAATCTACCATATAGTATAAAGGTGGTTCATTATGCAAAACATCAAATGTTAAAAACTCAAGAGAGAAAAATGCCGTCTCCTGTCGATTTCCTAGACATTATTTCTCGGTGAGTCTTTGCAGAAGCTTTAGCGCACGCAAAACACAACCGTTTGTTTCTTCTGCAGTAGGGATTTCCGAAAAACGCTACTACAGCGTCGGGAAGTAGCTTCTTTTTTCGGCAGAGATCTTTTTCCTATTGCTCTCCTCTATCTTTCGCTCTGTTGTTTAATACATTATACACATTACATTACACATTACTACAAGTGTGCGCGGACAAGACACACAATCGTTCCCTGAGCAAGCGACAAGAGCTACACGAATAATTGTAGCATGTGAAGTGAAATTGTTGGCTTTATAAAAAACGGTTTGTCGAGAAAGTGATTTTTCTCGCAAAACCACTTTTCATGTAATGTGATCTTACGTAGTTAATCGTGCCAATGCCTTCGGTCGTGTAGCTTTGCGCATTTACGTACAGCATAATTATATACAACGTGTGTGTATTTATAGGTTTAAGCCTTTGAAAATTTTGCATTTTGCATAATTAGGTTTTGTTGGTGGTCCTCTTGGAAGTGTTTTGTTCTTTGTTTCCGAGCAGTTGTTTTTTGTGCTTTTGTTTTAGTTTTTGTATCAGTTATAGTTGGGAAGTAGCAAAACTTTTAACACAATGAACGGGCTACCGGGAGTTGTAAAAACAGACGATGTCCGAGGACGCTACTTGGAGGCGAATCGCGATATAAAGCAAGGCGAAGTTATTATTACAGAGGAAGCTTTGATGGTTGGTCCTGCCGGGGACCCTCATCCATACCACATCTGCTTAGGATGTTACAAAGTTATCACTGGAGAACCCCATTATTGCAATGCCTGTAAATGGCCACTGTGCAGCGAGGCCTGTGAAAAGGTGAGTGCGGGATTTGTTTTAAATGGCGTACCATCGAAAGTAAACAAAATTACTGGTCGAAATATTACTTTGAAAATGCAATTATAAAAATATATAGTATAATTAGTAACAACATGATGAGGCAAGACAAAAGCAAAAATTTAAAATAGTAATTGGCTATGAGCACTGGCACCACGTGACAGTATCCGATCCAGACAAGATGAAAATGATACAAGCAGATACTATGTCTAGAAGAAAAGTTGATATCATAAATGAAAATGATAGTTGCTGTTATGTTGCTGGGAAC
>JAHZNE010000786.1:0-21044 GCA_027744055.1 Callyntrura sp. NNG-2020 | reverse complement strand
ACCCCCTTCAATTTTTAAAATATTGTGTCTTGTAAGAATAAGACGATAGTTTATTTAATGCTTTGTGTACTATCAGTGTTCGCCGCCGCTGACTTTAAAAGACGCGGTGTACTCCCTGCAATACCCTCTTAACAGTTTTTGTGTGTGCCGTTTTGAGATTTTCACAAGTATCAAGGCCAAACATCTGCTTTCTCGAATTGTTTAGTCGATTTCTTGACACTTTTACGTGCCAACTAGGTGATGGTGGAGTAATAAAGAGTTCATTTTTGTTTTCAGCATTTTCATTATGTTATCAAGTTAGTAAAAAAGAGAGAGGACGGAGTAGGCCATCTACGGGGCGACAAAGGAAGTGAACAAGAGAGAGGATGATGTAGTACGGACGAGTACACAGACATCTGTGTAAACAGATATAGTATAGTATAGGGAGGACGGAAAGGAGGAGAGAAAAGATTTCTTTTTCTTGTGTGGACCAATCCACATATTCATTTTTCGAAAATAAATATATAATTAAATATTTATTAAAAAAACCTGTAGTATCCTTGTAGAGGTTAGTAGAGAAGAAGAGAGAGAGAATCGTTTGTTGTTGGTAGTGCTGGAAGGCGTAAACCGTGTAAACCTAAAGCATTAAATATTACGTACCTTATCCAGTTAAATAAAGTATATCGTTTTTCCACGGTAGTGAGAAATCCGTGACTCTCGATCCCGATAGTGCCGTTGGTTGTTTATTTTGAGGAGGAGCAGTTCCCACCGCACGTTATCCTCATTTAGGTATCACCAACTACCGTGGAGGAAGAGGTTGAGGATTTTCGTACGCACCACCAGCCGGGCGTTTGGGTTTTTCGTTGACGCTGCTGCTCGCCACTACCGCTGTTTGGGGTCCTGTTGTTTGACGACTTGGAACTTCCGGCGTTGCCGTAAGTAAACTTTTGGTAATTGTTAGCGCATCATTAGGCGTGCCGAGTGCGTGAGGTCACAAGGAATGTGAGTGAGGGGAGGTGGGTGCCCCCATTACCCCTGACACTGTACATGGCTCAGGGCTTTCACAAAATGAGCGTTTTTCTTTAATATCCTCAGCTTCACTCAATCCACACGCCTCGTCAGTAGAGTCGCTGACTCCGAGTGAATCCCCGATAACCTTTGATTTGTTTCCACTGATAGGATTATTAATTTGGCGTTTGATAGGAGGTTGCTGAACAGTATCTTTGTAAGAGCGAACATTGGAAGTGGGATTTTTTCCTTTAATAGCTGCAGATATGTCACCAACCTTTTCTGAAATATGCCCTATGGATTTGCATAGTGTTTCAAAAGTATTCATCCTCGAGCTTAGTCTCATCATTTCCCCCCGAAGTTCAACTTCATCGCGTATTGACCCATATACATGACAAACTCTGCCAATGTCGGCAACAAGAAAACAAATATCTTTTCCATGCCAGTCAATTAGGCGAAGTATGTCAATAGTTTTCATAACAGCTTTTGTTCTAGCCTCTCTTTTGTCTTTGCTTGTAGCTTTTCGTTAACTTGACCCCTAAATTTGGATAATTGATATTGATTCCATTTGATGTTCATCACTCTGACAAATTCGTCTCTCTCGTGTTGAATTTCTTCCACCACGCCTTTTTTCAAATATCCTCAGTTTTCTGAAACCACTTTGTTCGCGGTCCCAGCATTGGTAAATATACACGTAACCATCTCCTTCTATGGTTTGCTAATATCTCACTTGGCTTTCATTGTTTCTTCAATGATGAGATGTCTACATCGGACACTACCATCCCACTCTACAGTCAATCTCCATACATCTTGCAATAGAATTCTATCTCTAATTGTCAAACTTACTAGAAGTCCCAAAGGATCAAATACGCTCATTACAATTCTTAGCAGTTTTCGTTTTGTGGGAATGTCTTCCTCTGATATAATTTTCTCGTTAATGGATCCGTAGTTATTGTTGAATCTGAGCACATCCTCCTTAGGATCCCAGTGCAATCCTAACATCCGCTCAAGTTTTTTGTCATCCACATTTAAAATTGCGTTTCTTTTTTATTTTGGTTTATTTAAACTTTATTACTTCTCTGTTTGAGAGGAAACCTCTAATCTCAAACCCACCAAAATGATGACCTTTCCTAACATCTATGATCTTCCGAATCGCCTCTCGGTAAAACATGCCCCATTAAACATCGTTCAGAATTATCCCTCTAACTTTCGCAGCACAGTCAAACACCAATCTTAGTTTTCTTGGCTTGTTGGGATTGAAGTGTCCAAACTGTGGTAGATACGCTGATTCCAAAAATACCTCATTTGTTCTTGTACGACAAGTAGTTATCCTGGAATATTGCACGCAAAATGACATAAAATATGCCGATTTTGGGTGTTTTGCGTGCAATATTCCGGGATNTTTGTTCTTGTACGACAAGTAGTTATCCTGGAATATTGCACGCAAAATGACATAAAATATGCCGATTTTGGGTGAAAAATATTTGAAACCATGCAAATTTTTATGCAGATAACCTGTCCGTAATGATTCTTATGACGTTGAAAATAAAGTTTTTCCGAGCGGCCAGCTGTAAGTTACAGATTATGTGTCTAGCAGTTTGATGATGCGTTTGGAGGGTAAACTAACATTATTATCCAAAGGACGATGGAACAAACGATGAACGGTTTTTTGTCACCTTTCTTATTAACCCCTTTTTCATTTATGTTAAGTCGTTTTGTCCGAACAGCAGGGTGTCCCATAAAATGTCTTCGTGGTGAGGTCATTTTGAATGTAGACAACATTATTTACCATTATTTTATTTAGTTTGTTACTCGTCATGAAGTTGCTGCCTGGAGAAAAACTAATTCTAATACAGGAAAAAATACTGACAATGAGTTAGTTAGAAAAGGTGACCCTTTGAGTATATGAAAATATACATCAACTCGTTTATTCTGCACACAGAATCGTTACACAAAATTTACAGAGGAAACGATGGAATGTAAATATAACGCCATACATAAAATTCATGTACTATTTAATGGAATCTCCAAATCTCTTTGTTAATTTCAGATTATATAGAAAATTATGTCAAGTATGTGCATCGCGAATCGTTACTGCAAATAATTAATTCTAATTAAAGAGAATGGTTTTCCTGTCCCCTTTTTTTACCCCATTCATTTTGACTTTCTTGTTTCCTTTTGTAGGCGTTGAATACAACAATACAACTCAGCGTTTGCAATTCCTGCGACTGGAAAGTTCAAAAATGAATCGAAATAACGAGATACCGATGGAAAATGACTTGTTGTTCACGTAAGCCCGATATGTACACTTTCGTTGAATACGGAAAACAATTATTAAAGACCTTGGAAAGGAAAGAAACAAAATCTTGAATCTGGCAGCAAAACATTTTTAGATTCCGCGTTTGCACACTTGATAAAGTTCTGGTTTTGGTACGCGTAGTTTGTATTTTATTACAGGTAGTTAAAGAATATTTATTGCCTTGTACACATTGCGCTCTACACTACAGATGATATAAACAACCCAGAGCAAACTTGCTAACAAGATGATTTTTACTGCATTCCCTGTAAATACTTTTCATGTGTAGTCTTGCACGTATATGATCCTCTTTCTACTTGTGATAGTGATAGTAATATGCACATGCCACCTTCGGAAGTTTGAAAGGAGGAGACGGCATTATGTAATTCGGTTTGTTTTCAGCGGAAGAATCATCTAGCTGCTGTTGGTGTATGCGTTTGCACTTACTATAATTTCAGTTCATTATCCATATTACCATTCTAATTTACTCTCGACCTTACCCACTTTTCCTCCTCCCCCTATCTACATCTTTACAACTATTGTACACCGTGTGTTTCAAAGCTGGATCACTTTATTGCTGTAATAATATGATGTATAAAGAATCTGTGGTGAAAAATGTATATTGTGTAATCATTTCGTAAAAACGATTTTCTTCTCTTTCATAATTAAAATAGACTGTTGGGTACTAATCAGTCATAATTTTATTAAATGCCTCACGTTCTGGTACCGAAATTCTAATGAAAATGCCTCAGTGAAATTATCTCTAAAGAAAGGAAAAATTCAAGAAAGTAGCCTCTAAACGGGAACTGATTAACAGGCAAGATTATTTACAGCCGAATTTCGACGTTTTGATCCCCGATCCACGAGCTGGCTAATAATAATAAGATTTTCTGATAAACTTTAACGATTTCAAGCAATAATCGTTAAGGGGCTTAAAGGGGCAATGTAAGATGCGTCGAGGGAAAGGTCTGAAAGAAAGTAACAAGTACATAATGTAAAAATGTGTGATAAAGTTACGTTAGGTTATGGTCTTTGCTTGGGACAACCAATAAATTGAGCCAAAATACCACACAACGACAAGGATCTCTCTGTGAGCAAAAGGGTCACTTTACGTCAGCCCAGGAATAGAACCTTACGAAGAGTTATATTGACACGAGATAATTCCTAATAAATGGGCCATGAAAGTGAGTTACAAGCCCTCGTCGGTCCAAATCACATCACCAGCAAGCAGAATGAAATTTAAGAGAATCTGACAATTTACATGAACACAGACACACAAAGATACAGATTTCATTTTTAAAACTAACATTATTTTTTGTCTTGGATCAGATTACTGTAATAATAAGAGTGTGTGATATTCCTGAACACGCTACACACAAAACACGTACTTATTTGGCATTTTCTTTGGCTTGTTAAGAAGGAATTCGGAGAGATTGGTAAAGAAAGGTGAAGGAGTTCTTTTTCTTAAAAAATGGTAGTTTTACAAATCCATGAGCCAAGAATGCCTATTATTATCATCGATACTTCCGAAGTATTTGTGTGCGATGATTCTAGACGCACCGTCTTCAAATGTTGGTGTAAAGTTTAGAAAACATGTAACGTGCTTTCCAGTTTTCAACTGGCGTAGGATTCATACTAGGCATGATGAAAGCGTGTGGTGCAGTGATTAAATAAGCAAAGCTACGTACGAGCAGTGTGTTTGTTTGTTTGGAGTATATGGCCAAAATTCATTTCCCCAAATTTACACTTCGCCCATCACAGAGACACGTACATGATTAGCGTGCATGTAGTACAAATGAAAAATGCAAGACATTTTTTTCTGTCTGGCTCGTGCACTATTAAATTGCATTCAGCAAATAGATTGACAACATACCTCCAAGCAAGCTTTGTTCATTGCACGTCAGTAATTTTTTAAACGTTTTAAGTTTGTTTTGTATGCATATAACGTTTCTCTCATCAACACACAATAATGTTTAGCTGCAGAGAAGTACATAGAAAAGTCGCAAAAAATGTAGACAACTTCATTTTAAAAGGCTTCTTTGCAGGGACACGTTTCTTAAGGCTTTTTCGTCGTCCATATAACGCATTTAAGAGAATAATTATCCCTCTTGTTAAAAAGTATAATAATAATAATAGAAGAAGCCATCTTCAATTCAAAGTATCATCATCGTCATCACCAGAAGCACCAACATTTTACAAAATAAATTGCGTCATACTTTCACGTACCAAATCTTCTCAACTGTGGAAGCCCAACGAACACTCAATCTGCTTTCAGTTAGAATAGTTATTGTAATAGAATGAGCAGTGGTTTGCTTGTGTTGTGTGTTTGATGCTCACGGAGGCTAATTGTAATGTTCACCACGGCTCTACCCGTCTCTGATGATGACTGTTTTGATGAACAAAAAATAACAGCTACTGCTGTCACCATAAGAAATGGATAATCTTTCATTTCAGCAACTTTATCATTCGCAGCAGCTCGCGTCTGCCACATTAAAAATTACCATGATCTTGTCCATTGTTAATACAACGATAAACACAACCGGGGAGATGGTATAATAAATATAAGAACATCAGAGTTTATTTACCATTTTTCATCATCATTATCAACCTCATCCCTCTAATAATAAAAATATTCGTGCTCTCCAGCACTAACTCAAAGCTACTTACGCACGGCATCTCCTATAAAAATCCTTTACTGCAGTTGGTCTTCTTAAATGTGTGTATACATGTAAAGATTTATACCTGCTAGGCAGAAATGTATATTTTAGCATATACCGTATATTAAAGGAAGGATAAGAAATATTTAATCTCCCGTTCAATATGCAGTTTTTAAAAGTCTGAGCAGTCATAATATATCTCTTTGTTTTTTAAGTGCTACAAGTAATTAACAGAAGTGAAAAATCTCTTAATTTACAAAACGATACGTGCACTCCTATATAAGCTTACTAGTAACTATTAACTATTACTTACCTGTTCTATGCATGCCATACATATACTGCCTATCTCAATCGTAGTCCATCCACCAAACATAAAATAAATTGCATCAAAATGTTTTCTTGCTGTCTGCTTTTAACGGCTTACTTACTTAAGTACTTCTTAATGCGCACAGTGTTCCTCTCTCTCTCTCTCTCTCTCCCTCTTATGATCGCGCTGCTCTGTTTGTTGGAAGTACTTAAGCAGTGTAATAATCAAAATAGGAGAAAAAAGAGCTCATTGTTTACATGCCTGTAAAAGACCTTTGACTTTTGTAACAATAAATACGTGTACGGTAGTCATTTAAAGTAATCATCATATATCTTCACTTTAACAAGCCATCTTTTTGCTCACTTACACACACACACACACACACCAAGCCATCATCATAGAGAGGAGAAGGTAATATACTACAAACGAATCACCATCATTTTTTTAAAAAAGGAGAAGAGGAGGAGGAGTACGTGCTCTTCCTTGCAGAGAATTGTGCAGAGATGGATGACTATGTTGTAGCATTTAAAAGAGACAGACAGCCTTGTTGAAAAATTATTATTAAATCTTCCACATCATCCGCACTACACCATACACACTTGCTACATATATAATGCATTATAACTAACTACGAATGGTGACCAGAGAGTCCGAGTATTTATTCATAAAAAGTGCACAAGAGGGGGATGGAGATGATGATGACGACGCAGAAGTAAATTCACTTTTCTTATATTATATATTCGTGTAATAACAATATTATAATGTGCTTGTTCGGTCGTTTTCTCAGCTGGGCGCTACAGCTCGGTAATGTTGTTTCCTCAGCTCGTAATTTAAGTAATTATGATTTTGCATGCAATTTACTTTTTTAACGATGCTGTTGTTGTTTCGGGGTTATGCAGTGCAATATACGATGCTCACAAAAAATCAAAACATATATACGTATACATACATACACACAACAACAATAGGGCAATCGTTTACGCTCTTTGTAATATTTTTATGAACTTTCATCATCATCATCTCCTTTTTACCTTTAATTGTACAAGTTAGGTAAGCTAAATTACTTGTTTCTTGAGTCCCGTCCGTCATCAGTGTACGATAGGACGTACAATTCCGTACTACTTCTTGAAAGAGCGATTTCCACAATAAATACATACGGTGTAGCATTGTTGTAATAAGTGATCATAAATACGACTGTTTAGTACAATTCGTGCGTATAATTCTTTCCGGCTGTAGTATATAACGTGCACCACCAGCAGGACGACAGCATGAGGCGGTGAGAAGAGAAGATGATGATATGATAATTATGAAAAGTGTATTAGCGCCGATGTTTTAAACTAGATGTATTGAATATAGTTGGGGTATGTGTCCTATGCGGTTGTAAGTGTAATTCTTATTGGGTGGATAGGTAGACAGATAAACATATTTTAGCAGAAGAGGTTTTCTGTAAAAGATGGTGACGTGCTAAAGTGCCATAACAGTTTACACACGACTGTTATTACCATCATCATTCGTCGTCTACCATTTTTTGTGGTTGTTTTTTGCTCTTGTGTGTGTGTAGTCAGTAAGCTCAAGCTGCAATAGCTTAAAACTATATAGCTTGTCAGGTCTACACACAGATCATATATTATGTGGGCTTTTGAAAGAAAAACATTAAATGTGAGAAATTACTTAGAAAAAGAGAGTTTTAACAAGTTCATACTTAATTTTTACTTGTTCTTTTACTTTGGCTCAGTTAGCATCAGTGAGCACAGGAAAGTACGAGAGAATTCATTAAATTATTGGTAACTACTCACTTAAGTGGGTATCATTAGAAAGTATAAAAGTGCAAAACTCAGGAAAGTCATATGAGAAGAGAGGAGAATTTAAGACTGCATTTCGTCGACACTCGCTCTAATGTAATGATAGGCTGTGCAAGCTAATTATCGATGATTTAAATGATTTGTTGGCAGTTGGCAGGGGTAAATGAAAATGTACGAATTTTTCCTGTTGTCAAAAATGTAGCATTCTTCAGTTGAAATGGATGATGTGATGTTGAAACTAAGAAGTGCACTAATACGTGTTTCGTAGTTTTGTTAGTGCATGAAATGCACATTAAACATAGTCTGTAATTATAAAAAAAGAGCACAAACTAGACGGCGAGCAGAGCAGTCATATATACAGTTCCATATTGCAGTACATTTATTTATTTAGGTATAGGAGATTAGAACAGTTGATGCTGGTTCCTATTGCAAAATATAACAAAATTCTTCAACGTACAGCCAATCTGGCTCCACTTTAGGGAAGTGATGAAAGTATGGATGTCTCAAGAAAAGATGTAAACACTTTCTTAATGTCATGAAATATTTTTTTTTGTAATTTATTGTATATTTGACTACAAGCATGACACAATTACTTACACGAAATGATTTTTGCGTAAGTAGGTTTCAAACCTGATAAAATTATCCTTACAAATTTTCATTAATTTCAAGTCGGCTTCGTACTTTCGATATGAGAATCATTACATTTCTTTTATAACGCTTTTAACTCAGAGTATTAACGACAATACATCATATAAAATAGTTTATTGTGACGGGCAATGAATTAGGCGGCATACAACTAACGATGATACGGATCGTAGATCATGATGCTGATGATGATATTCGTACCCCACATGATTATAATGAAATTATAATGGATTCTACCAACAAACCACCCCATCACCATCGCCGAAAAGTCGATATCAAGTAGCAGTAGCAGCACTCATAATATGAGGGGCAGATACTTGAATAGGTAATCACATCATATCGTTCACCACAGTCCCCGTATTGACAAGGGTGACATTGGACTGTTGGGATTTAAAACAGCGGTCCCCTTCGTCTTATCATTATTCATACGAGTGCATCCACTGAAAATAGCCAACCGAACAGAAAAGAGGGTTCGTGGGTCTGCCTAATCTACAAACTAGCAATAATGCATTTTGAAACCACATTTCTAATACAAGTAGCATCATTGACAGCAATACGTTGTCAGTTTTAACTGCTCTTTCCTCCGCCACCACCATAATGCTCATGCATGAACACAACAGCCTCTCAAAAGAGATGCTCCTTTGGGACTGTTTGTGTTTGTAATAGCACACGGCTGTCCATAAAAGTGCAGCTTATAATCTTCATAGGATAATAGAGCAAAAGAAGGGATTTTGTATCGGGAGAGCAGTTGACTTCGTAGTGATTCTCACATCGGCTTATGTACATTTATCTTCTCAAAGTAAAATACCACATACAAAACAGCCTCATACCACTCACCATCGTCATAATCGACGTCGTCTTAAATGAGCAAGCAAAGCGTAAAAGCGACAAAGGATTCATTTTGTGTCTGGTTTTTGCTTTTTTGGCTTTTAAATAGGCTCAATCAGAGGACATATATGGGCCTCTTATTACATATTCAAAGGAGATGGTTTTATACTTCTATACAGCCTGTGTAAGTAATAATGTAACTGTGAGATTGTTTGCCTTGTTAACCATTCGGCATGCATGAAATATTTATGTACATGCACCCAAGTATACATATACACACCAGGAGTGATCATGGTGGTAAGTTAACACGGTCATCGCATATCGCGGTATTATCATTATATCGGTGGCACTTTTTCGCCTTGCTGCGATGCGACTCATGTGTCGGCAAGCGAAAAGAGGCATATAGAAAATGTGGGATAGTAGGTGGCTGTGTGGCTTTCTGCTTTCAACAAATCAAGCGTGCACATTTTTAATTTAATAATACATTTTTGTTTTGGTTTCGTTCGTGGTGGCATACATGATACGTATCCACTTTCAGAGGGTAGTCAAGTATGTTATTCTTTTTTCTCCTTCTTCTCAAGTAGCTTGCTCATCATCAGCTCAGCTCGTTAGACAAATATTATTTTTGACACCACACACCATTCATCCCACCACCAACAGCCTTCCCTCTTGGGTACAAAGACGACGACGACAAGCTGAAAATGAAGCAGTTCACACGTCATTTCCAATTAGAAATACGTACGTATTACCTGCTCAGTGGGGCACTGATACTGTGCGGTTTACGGTTAATTTTATTTTCTCGGCGGAAAGTGTAATAAATTATTAAGGGAAGTTTTCACAATGAAAGTTTACCACAAAGCAAATCATCTTTCTATTTTAGCACACAGCGGCTTTCTCAGTAGCGGGGACCGGGGAGGTCATTATTTGGATTCATATTCGACTGTATTATCCTTTTGTGGGGCTTAATTTACGAATTTTCTAAACATTTTTCTGAATATGCTACTGATAATGATAAATATGTATGAAAAGCAATTGGGGAAATACGAAAAGGTTCCGACATACGAGTGGAGCATGCTTACGAAGAATTAGATATTGCATTGTTTTGTTATAATCAAAACGGAAGAATACCATTTAGTTGATTAATATAATATTTCGTGGGTATTCTTTTGCCATCAGATGCCCTGCTACATTCTTTGCATTTTTGGTGAGAATGACCATAGGGCAGCGAAATAATTAAGAGTTATTGGAGTGTCAAAATTCAAAATTCCAACCGGAATGAAAAACTCGTTTCAATAATACGTATAAACCAGATAAATGGATGAACGAGGGGAAAATAGCGATTATGAAAAAGTAGAACAGAGACATTTGGAAAACAGAGCATTTGAGTAAAAGCAATAACAATACAGGTTGAGAGAGTGAGTAGTTGAATTATATTCCAAATGGGAATAAAACAAATATCATCAATTTTAGATACTTGTATTGTACATTATATCTTGCTCTTTACTGTCCAATTTGGTCGTGAAGAATAAAGATGTGAATATTTTATGATATGACAGTATTAATGTTAGATGGAGTTTGCCATTTACCGTATCATAATATTATTCAATTCAATTGTACGGACTAACGTGAACAGCTTATCAAACCCACCGGTCAAAATAATCCTACAATCTCGTTCCTCCTAGTTTATACAAGCTTTCATCGTCGGTAACGTTTAAGTTTAAATTTTCCGGATGTACTAATAAAAACAAATATATGCTGGAGTGGATACATTAAAGAATTTAATGGACCAAATTTGGTGGCCGCCGTTGCAAGCGGCGGCGTATAAGATACTCTGCACTAAACACTACTGCACTATGTTCTATGACCAAAGCCACACCAAAATTCCCTATACCCTACTATAATCTCCCGCCTGTTCTTTCTCTGCGTGCTTTTTTGCCTTTCTCTACTAAACTCAGTCAATATAAAATTCGAAAACAAAAAGTAAAATATTCACAATGAACAGATTGCCAGTGGACTATTTAAATATATATAAGTATTTTGTGCTTTCTTTTATAGTTCATTTATGACAATATTAATATGAACTAATAGCAAAAATCAGAAAAGGAAACACTGAAGAACCATAACGTATGCAATTCAGACTGCTGAAATGTCGCCAGAAAAAGAAAAGCGCAAACGTTGTTGTCGATGTAAGGGTCTAATCCTGTCTCATTAACTGAAACAAAAACACGAAAATTATCAGTTCACAAGTGTAAAAATTTAATGTAGAGTGCATCACAGACGAGAAAAAGCATTATAGGTAATTGCTGCAATACAGAAGATAGATAATACATGTCATTCGCTTCTCCTTCATCTTACATTTCTGAAAACATAACAATACCTTTCCTTTCAGCAACTTAACTTGTATTAAAATACATTGCGAGATCAGTATCATCTCATTATTAAATTGAAGTTACACGGAATATGATGGGCGTCTTGGCCACATGTACAATATAACATAGAGAAGCCATCTTTTCCCGCACACCTGGGGCGAGAAACCAGATTTTAAAAATAACGTTAAGTGCGATGAAACTAATATTATTGTCGGATATTATAATAATGATGGCTGAACGATGAATAAATAATTAAATAGATGTACACTAGCAGTTCAAAGTGTACCTACCTGTTGACAATACGATGCGTACTTGTCTATTCTAGTTACATTATAGAAGACTCACTAAGAATATAAATACTGCACACCAATTAGGTAGTTCAATATTCATTATAGCTCCTTAAGTACATGATCGAAGAATTAATAGATCCTAGTTGTAATTCGCCATTTAACCTTACATATGAAACACTCGCCTTCACATTAATTCTAGGTATTCGTACTTTTATATTTTTTGGCTCACTTTACCTGAGCCAAACAAAAATGTAAAATGTGCAAACTATCTCAAAAGTTTTAAGTTGAACTAAACGTAAATGGTCTTGCTTGATTCTCTGCTTGTAGGAAACCGCGGTTGATTGATCGCCTATTGACAATAATTGAGTGGCAGATGGTCTTCGGCAAAGTACTGCTGCACCACTATATAAAACTTCAGCATCGCTATTACATGAACATCAGCCATCATCAGCATATCTACATAATATGGTACGCAGCATATCTCAAAGTTTACAAGACGCTTGCTCATGTTCAACAAGCATTTTTGCCTTTTGTTTGAACGTTTTCTTGTAACTTTGTTCTTTCTTGTACTTCTGTTATCATCATCAGATATTTTACAACAAACGAAACTCGTTCCGACATTATTGCGACAATGAAACGGTGTGTGTGTGCCTATGTACTGTGTCAAGAAAGCCTACTTGTCTCGAAGTTTTTTTTACCAGTAGGTCCATTTTGAAGGGCAAGGCAGTACAAATACTGACACTGCAGCCGAGGTTATAAACTGTGAAGCAAATGAAAATATATCAAGAAAACAACAACAAATTAATTGGCGCTACGTTTTTCACTATAAAAGAGCCATTTTTACTTCTTTATTATCACGAGGAACAACAGAAAGTTGTTGTTGAGGAGGAGGTTGTGCGGCGGTGGTCGGTCCTTCTTAAAGGGCAGTTGTATAAGGTAAGTATAGAGTGAGTGAGATTCCTCAATCGTGGTTTGTACTATGTATGTGGGTAGGTTGGTAGACCATAAAATTATCTAATAAACAAGGGTAACTTTTACCATCGTCCCGACTCCCTGGTGCGATCTGGAACATTTAAAGATTCTAATTAAAATCTACACCCTATTGCTGATCCCACACAAAGAATGGCTTCATAATGATTTGTGATTTTCGTGATTAAATTTTAAAACGTTGAGAACATGACTCCGTCGGTGCTACTGCACACACTCTCTCCACCACGAAGCTACAGTTTTGCTGGTGATTCCACTATTATCATATCACTTTATCTGGAAAAAAATATTTTACTTTATTACAGCAAAAACTACAAAAACATTTCTTATGCCGTTCCACATACATAAGTTCGATTAACATCATCGCCACGATTTTATCGTGTACAGAGACAACAGAGACAGACACACATGCACTTTTCTTGTTTCTTTCACAGTTTATTATACAATTTATTTATTTTTTATTATTTACGTGCTCTACGTCGGTACATAAAGCCACGTACAACGTACGCATCAGCCACGTATAAAAATACAACAGAGGAAATTATGGTCATATCACATGTTTAATGATTCATATTTTTCAACTAAATTAGTACATTAAAGAGGAAATGATAGAGTGTAATAAAAAAAACTTGGGCAAACTTTTTAACGTTACATTAAATACAAGTAATACAACAGAAAAGCGAGCATCAGGCAGTGTGGTAGCGCATTAGGAGTCCCAGAATATCCATCTACATATTAAAGTAA
The DNA here is from genome assembly GCA_027744055.1 of Callyntrura sp. NNG-2020. Taxonomy (NCBI): domain Eukaryota; kingdom Metazoa; phylum Arthropoda; class Collembola; order Entomobryomorpha; family Paronellidae; genus Callyntrura; species Callyntrura sp. NNG-2020. The sequence goes on along the minus strand of JAHZNE010000786.1, from coordinate 7,132 downwards.
CAAGTTTTTTGACATATTATTCAGCTCAACGACTCAACTTGGGTTAGATTTTCTGCAAAGATAATCATTCTCAAAGACAAAACAGGAGGAGTGCACAATGTAGTCATAAAATTGAGAAATGACAAACAAAAAATGCTTAAAATGCCTGTACATACCTACCCCACCAGACACACATCGACTTTGCTTACCCGTATAATTGGAGAACTGGTATTGTCACTAATATTGTGCCGCGTTATACTCACTATTAGGCGGCAGTAGTTGCTGAGACCCGCAATACGTATAATGTATACAGACAAATGTTATGCAGGAGTGCTAGAAAAATACTATCTTCCACTTCACAAATAACCGTCAACATTTTTATTGTCGCTGCAACAATTACGGTTAAATAAGTTGACTGGCTGGCTTCGATGTAATAATATTACGTGAGTGTGGTGGTGGTACTGTGATGTGTGTGTGTGTGCGGCTTAATGTCACAAAGAAAGAAATGACAACACTATTAGATTGCTGATCTAATAATGAGTGGAGTCGTAAAATAAGACTTTCTTTTTACGAAAAAAATGCAAGAAAATGAGTATGGAGATGGTCATAGTCATAATTCAAATGTAATTACAAATTGTGATAGGATACAAATGCATGTTAACTGTGCCATAATGAATAGTGGAGGAGAGAACAGAGTTGATTGTAAAAAAATATAAAAAATACTAAAACGCATAATGTATTAGACTAATGGCAAAAGATTACATTTTTAGATGTGTGTAAGTATATTTATTTATAGCTTTGTTGTAAAGTGGTTATATGTTGTTACAACAGTATTCCTCCTGGCTGGTTATGCTATGCTCTGTGGTTAAGTAGATACTTGTATAGCAGTAAAACAGATGCAAATTAAGTTGTAAATTATATGACATGTCATCCTGAGTAAGTAACGAATAAAACTAAATGTGTTCGTGTTCGTCGGAGGAACTGGTAAGCTTAATTGTAAAAATGTCAACAGGGAATATTAACAAGGTTGAGTGGTTTCTCGGCAATGCGATGAGCGATCTGTAAGTCTGATGGCTGCTGTTGATAACATTACCGCTTCAGTTGACAGTCGTGTTAATTTGCTAAAAATACACGTAGAAAGCATGCAAGTGTACGTAAGGGAACGCAAATTGTAAAATAATAAATTGAAATCGATGTTACTCCACTAAGTTATGAGTCAAGTAATGATTTTTAAGAAGATGACTGCCTCTTTTTATGATTGTCTATGTAAATGCTGTTTTGTAATCTGATAAGAATCTTCCTTGCAAAAATATGGAGGTTAATTAATTGAGCGCCTATACTAACGAGTCTTACACAAAGTTGGTAGTCGACATAGGCAAAGGCATTGTTTGAGAAGAAAAAGTTGTATGTAGGTAGATCTGTTCAACTCAACGTAGCATCATCTGTTACATTTTGTAGCTGCAACTGGCTATATCAAATTTCTTCCTCTGAGCATAGCTACTACCTGTTCGACTTATAGTCATTTTCCAGGAACCCTCAGAAGAATTTTGGTAATGAAGATTATCTTACTTGCTTAATCTCAATGATGTTGAAATATTTCATTTCACGATCTCTTGTATATTTTGAACTCAATTACCTAAATAAACAACGCTCATTTGCATCCATTATGAGTATCCACAACATGCGCGAGGATTTTGCAGTATATCAGTGGGCGCTTGCCAACTTGCTATGTTAGTAGAAAGTACTCTTACAAGTTCACAGTCATCGTAGGTTTAGTTATATTTGTATTACAGAGAAATCCATAAAATCATTTTTGAATTTTAGATTTTAGTGTAGCAGATACGTAGCGTTTCGTTCCGACAATACCAATTTTTACAAAATGTAAAAAAAAATATTCAATGCTAAATTATATTTGGAAAAGAACAATCCATTAAAATTAAATTCTGGCAAAAATGCTGATGTAACTTGAATATTATTCTATACATTTACGATGTCATTTTAAAAATCGCTACACTCAGCTCAACTACACAGTGATAGTTAAGCCGACCGAAAATAATTTGCAAATGTGTATTGTTTTACACATATGATATGATTGTCACCGCCAAGACTAAATTCTACTTCATTTCATCTTTCATCCTACAGCAAACGATAGGTCAGAGTCTCTTTAGTAGTGCCACTGCACTGGTTGTAAACACTGATTTCAGATTGATAAAGTTTCAAATTCATTTTCTTCACCAGAGGTATCGTCCGCAATCCAATAATAGCACTCCATAACTATAACCCCAACAATGAAATTTTACGACCCAACTTGAACAATAAAAACACTAGAATTACCGCGCATGGACTCCTATTGTTATGTTTGATTAGTTAACCGTAATAACATACCAGTAAAACTGAGCCAATAACGAACATAAAATTTTTTATCAGGTCAACTATCAAACTCTGAACGGTATCATAAACACAGAGGCGATCCACTATATACTTAAACTTTATAGCCTTTTTGTACAAGTGCAAACGTACAATAAGTAGCTAAAACAGCATCCAAAAAATGACTAAACTGAGGGAGAATCAGTATGGATTACACAACGGTTGAATCATTATTTATCTTTTTATTACTTTCCCAGCAAACCTTTATTTTCTCCTCGCCAGAAGGTGAAGGATGTAATGTTATTGTGGATCCACACTAATTACGTCATTTTTTATTCTTATAAATTGAGGCGTAGCAAACAATTGTTTTAAATGATTTTAGACTACGAAAATACAATTTTATTTTCACTTAACTACTTTTAACCTAAACTTATTTTATTGAAAGATATTAGTTTATATTAAAGTGTGATACTGACACTGACTGATTTTGAGTGAGAGTGTCAAGAGCAATGAACACACTTACTCGCTTCTGCGTCCGTCGTTGGTCATGACTGACAATGTGTGAGTCAATATAATTGTTATTCATGTTAAACGTTTCTCATTTTGCCACCAGCAGGGAATACTTTAAAACGAAACTTTTTAACTGTTCATCACTATTATTCCTTACCACATAGCCGATTAACTACACCAAGCAAATTGACAGTAGCGTTTACTTTTACCTGAGCACATACCTGCAAAGTTCAATAGGCAAACAAAGATGTTTGGATATACCCCTTCGAGCATTTTCCCCGATAGGTCTAAAACAATACCAATATTCCAGCATCCATAATAAAATGTTGCTTGCCTTTAGCTATATTATCACTGCTGCTGTTGCTGCTGGCTGTGGCTGGCCCTTGTCCAGCAGAAGGAAAGAGTATATAAGATGCGTCATGAATAATTTAAGCCAACCCCCTGCCAAAACAGCTTGACCTGCTGGTCACTTTATTTTTCATGCATTTTTAACAAGAATGCTCTGCACGCATGCATGCAATAAGTTAGTTGAGAAAAATTGTGAGCTTAGCAGCAGTAGTGGAAGAATAGGTAAAGTTGCCTTGTTGTGAGTGTCCTGTGTTTGTGAGTGTGGAGTAAAATGCAATGGAACCGGCTGCTGAATACTATTATCATTTTATCTGTGGCATCATTATTATTATCATCATCTTCATAATCATATCCACTTAGCTATTTATTTATGAGCTCCCTTCAAAACCACGCATAATATGAATGTGGAATGATGTGCTTGTTATCTCGTAAAATAATAGTTTACAAATACGTAAGTAGTATATGTACCCACTTCATGTAATACTACGAATTATATATTACGTGGATATAGTAGTGGACGAATCTTTCTTTCCAAACTACAATTACATAGATGCGGTTGTGAGCAGTAATAGGTAGTAGAAACAATGTACCTGTAATATACATGTATACCGGCAATAAAAATACATTTGTTACGCTTATAACATAAGTAATGATAGGAGCAGTCTTACAACAAGATTATTTAAAATTACACACGCCTTCCACATATTATATTTTATTAATACACAACGATAATAAGATGTATGCCCTGTGTGATGGTGATGATGACTACGACGCACACACTTTTTTACCTTTCACTTTAAATTATTACTGGCGTTTTCACCTTGACTGCTCTGTCGTTGCAAATGTGTGGAAGGTGGTGCTACCACTACCTTGGACTGCATTCTTAATACTATTACACGCTTATACGACTGTTTCATCCAGATAAATTTTTAACGCCATTCCCAATGTCATATACGTAATGCAGCACAAAAAAATAACTCAAGCAAGTTAAATGTATACGAAATGTTTCCTCCGTCTGATACACACAGTGAATTACAGCAAAAAATATAAAGGAAATTCGTCGTTTCTGAAAGTCTATCAGAAAATAACTGTTTGGTGTAGGTGTAACTCCCATTCTTTGGAAGTGCAAACATTTTTTAAAAAAGTGTAGAGTCGTTAATTTTTCCTGGGTCACAGAGTAGTGGCAGAGATGAACCCATTTTCGAAGGTGCTGCTCGGATTTCTTGTCTGATTACATTCCACTTAGATCAGCTATCAATGAACCTGAATATAAACGCCCGAGTAATGATGACCCTCGTTGAGACCAGGTAGAAGGAAAGAAGAGGAGGAGTAAATAATTATTAGCTAAACATTTATTTAGGGTATAATTTATTTTGATCGTAATTTAAACAATTTTCAAGAGATTCTCCACTCTACCTTTGCTTAAGGTGCCTTAATTTATACATAATAATAATAATAATATGTGGATGTGGAGCAGGGTGGAAAACCGGTTTATTTTCTCGTACGCTGGAACTTGCAGGCAGTGGAAAGTGCAATATTTATTTCAACATTCATAACAAAACAAGGTATGTGTGTATGTTACCCCTCTCTCTCTGCTACCCAGATATGTATATACGCTTTTGTGTTCCAGTACGATACTTGTAGTTTCCCCACATTATATCAACGCAACACATCAAATCTGATCTCGATCTTTTCCCGACTGTATCCACCCTTCATACATAATAACCTTGTTTCTTTCATTATCAACATCTCTCCCTCCACTTTTCATAATTTTTATCATCATCATCACATCAGGAGCAACAACTATAACGCCAAGTAAGCAACACACATTATTATTGCATTTCTACTCTGATATCAGGATCGGTGTGGACGTAACGTCATGCGTCACAGTAAAAACTAAAGTTCCTCCATGCTCTCCAACCTTCTCACTCTCTATCAACAGTTCCCATCTCTCATCTTTTCTTCTGCGGATAAACCCACATTTTAACAAGCTCGCTTATCCATAATAACATTTCGTTTTCTTCACCAATAACTAAACACATTTACACTGCGAACCACATCCGAACTGGCCAACGTGTAAGCATTTACAAAATAGTTTATCTATATCAAACGCACTCTTTTAATATTTACCTTAAATGTGTTGCCACTAATCATCATATTTATATTTCATTTTCTTTCCACCTTTTTCGATGGGCACACCACACCACAACGCGTCCAGTAAACTTTACATGTTCGTACGTATCCACATCATCATCATCATCACCATCACCATCATCATCATGAGGCGATCTGTTTTCCGAATAGGTAGGTATATAATTTACGTGCATTTATTGTACTCTCCTCCTCCATGTCCTGCTTCCTACGACGACGATGACAGAAATACGATGTCTCTGTACGTGTGTACGTTTGTAGTAACCTGTCTGTTGCGTACAACGAAGTTCAAGTTCCAGAAACAAAAATTGTTATGCAAATGGTTCATAGAATACGTGTAATTGGCGTGAACATGGAATATTTATGCGGAGACAGCGCGCTTGCACAATTTGCTGTTAGCACTTCCTCCTAATCTGCAAACTTTGTCAATTACCTTCATTATAAGCAATATTTCACTGTCCTCTTACTTTATAGTCGTCGCCGGCGCGTCGCACTTATTGCAAATCAATCCGTTCGAGAGCTTCATAATGGATCACGTTATCGCGTAAATGCATAAATAATTATCGTGAAATATGAACAATGAACGGGCTTCTGTTACGCAGAAATTTGTAAATATGCCGTGCCACCGTTTGCGTACATCAATAACTAATCCAACGCATAACTCATGATGATGCGACTCGTCTGTCTCCCTGGAACAGCATACCTACTCGTTTGGGAATTTGTGTAAGAGACGAGTTTTTATTGCAGGTAGCATACCCACAGATGTACATTATTAAATGGGTAGTGGTAGTGTATATCTGTTCCCAGTATGAAAACGGTCCCTCCGGAGAAGAAAGGTCCTCGTGGTTGAAGCTTAAACCACACAGATAATGACATGCGATAGAAAAAAGCAATGGGATACAGTGGCAAGTGTGCATGAATACCAATCAGGCTATAATTTATGGCAAAGGTAATAAACAAAGGATTACTGCTGGACGCGACAGGCCAATAATGTACGCAAAGTTAAGCCTCCTCTACTGCAAAAAGAATGCCATGTGGGTTTTTTATTTTCGCTTTGTTCTGAAATGATATACCACATGATAGTCATAATAGTCTACATTCTTACAGGAGGAGTAAAATTTATGAAAGTATTTAATGGATATTTAGAAGGCTGTGGCGTTGCTCGCAGTAGTACAGCAGGACACTCTCGCCATCAGCAAGCTTCCTTCTGTTTTATATTGTTCAACAATAAATTTAAGCAGAAATGAAACAACAGACACAATATAGCATACTAAACCATTTAACCACTTACCACCATCACTGCATACAATTACGTGTAGACAGACTCTGCTTAGTTGAGCAGAAAAGACCAGTTTAGTTTGTTACTCCAAGTGTTATATGATGTATGCTCAGAGAATATGAAAAATACCATATAAACCTACCTATATCACGCTAATAATGTTTACTTATGTGCATATCATGAAGCTTGCAAGCACAAACGTTAGTTGGAGGCATATAATACAAAACTTATATCATATTTTTCAAGGGATTACGCAAATCATTGTCGTCCTCGTAAAAAATAAAGGTTCTCTTTGTAAGCACGCCTGCATGGTTAGAGCAAAAGCGTGTATTACACAACTTTTAAACGCAAAGTACAAAAGGGACCACTGAGAGAGATAGAGAGAGAAACAGAGAGAGAGAGAAGAGAGAAAGAAATTGTTCGAAAAAGGAAACATTTACTTACTCCGTTTCGTAGCCAGTAGGCGCTTCGGACTAAATCGCGTATGGAACACGTCCT